>CM055101.1:64284344-64286844 GCA_029204225.1 Diphasiastrum complanatum
TGCCAGCATTCTCCGGCATAATCACTAGCATACCTCTCATTGTGAAACCAATAATTACATTTTATAAAAAAGTTAAAGGAGCGAGCAAAACTCTAGTAGGATAAGAAAGCCAAGTGCAGGAGTTGCCGATTGTTCGTAATGTGTTCTAGGAGAATACAGTAGTTTTTTAATGTCCACCAAAGGACGATTGGCCTATTGGAGAGCTTAGTAATACAAAGTACATTGTATTAAAAACTATTTTTCAAACATGCTGCAAGACTATCAAAGTAATAAGGAATATTCTATTAAAACAAAATCATTTGGTGTCGGTACAACATTTACTACAGGTTCATTCCATATAGTAAGGTTGCCCATCCTTTACCACTTGGTTCGGAACAGGTTGCTTTCCCTTTTCATTTTCCAACATTGGTGACTATTGATGCTAATATAGCTTCTTACATATGTGCTCATCTTCCTCTAAGTGTTTGTATGTGTGACTAATTCGAAACTGTGAACAACGGGGGGATCCTAAATGCTACCAATGGCAAGAATCGAGTCCGTGATAAGGCGCATTTCAAAAAGCTTGTAAGGAGACCAACTTCTTAGCCAATCCAGGAGTCTAGTTCAAAAGCATGTAGTTGGATCTCCAAATTCAGTTGTGATTGATTCGAGAACTTATAAAAGTACTTATCTTTGTAATTATATAAGGTTGATAGTCCATCACCAAGAGGTCTTCAAGCTATGTGATTTATCACAATTTTAACAAATAAAATGTTTGCATAATTACATTATTCATGTGTCTATTATGATTTTAAATATTACCAAAATGCATATGCTTATTTGATGACTATACATTGTTACATACCATGCAGTACTGAATCTACAAGTTCTTTTTTAGAGAGAGCCATTCCTGAAATTTCACTGGGCCACATGTGCCCTAGAATGCAGATTACAGACAGCTGTCAGCATTTTTGACTGGAAGGACTGGTTGCCGGGCTGCATTAAACGCACATCAAGATGCGCCATGTCGTTTTTTGAGTGCACATTAAGATGCACCACGTCGTCATTTTTCAACAAACTTTCTGGAGAGGAGGAGATGAACTAGAGGCCCGTGATGGAGGAGATGGCTTAAAAGCCATCACTGGGCTGCGATACGGAGGCTGGTGCAGTCGTGGGTTTGTAGGTGCGCCTCCAGGGAAAGCAGATTGTATGCTCTCAGGACTTAAGCGGGATTGTATGCTTTCGTTGATTAGAGGTTGCAGGTCTAGTGAGCACTAATCTCTGGTTTATTGAGCTAGCGCTGCCTCTACTGGGCTGCACAGCCGCGTCCAGGTAAGCAGAAGAGAATGTAGGCTATGTGTGTGTGTGTGTTTTAATATCATTTATTTACATTGCTTTTGTTCTGCTTCAAGGCTGCTGCTCTGAGAATCAAGCATGTGGCATGGCAGAGAGAATGCAGGCTGTGTGTGTGTGTCTTTGTTGGAATCATCTATTTACATTGTTTTTGTCTGCTTCAAGGCTGTTGCTCTGAGAATCAAGCATGTGGCATGGCAGAGAGAATGAAGGCTCTGTGTGTGTGTGTGTGTGCGCCTTCGAGTCATCCATTTACAGTGTTTTTGTCTGCTTCAAGACTATTGGTCTGAGAATCAAGCATGTGGGATGCAAATCTCCGCTCTTCCTCCGACACTGCTGCGCATAGGTCTTCCTCTGACATTGGTAGCTGCTACTCTTCCACTGCTTTTCGTTTGACATTGCTGCCTACAGGTCTGTTTTGCTTTTCCTGCTAGTCTTCCGTTGCTCCTCTGAGGTTGCTACCTCATTTGACGTCACCCATGTTTCTCTGCAGGTGCGGTTGAGTGTTTCTATAGCATTTGTATAGGTTCTTGGAATGGGAAAACAACGTCAAACATCTGCATTGGTGATGGAATGCCACACTAATCAACTAGACAATGGTTCCAAGGAAAAGAAGCCTACACCTTTTGCATTGGTGAAGAAGTATGAAAAACCAAAAAAGGTGCTTGAGTTGAGTATCACAATTGGAGTAGCAGGAACTAAATTTGATGTTAGGGTTTGAATTCCAGGGTTTGGGAGCCATAAAATAGCCATTAAAGTGAGGTGTTGGAGAGAGAGAGAGAGAGAGAGAGAGAGAGAGAGAGAGAGAGAGAAAGCTTTATTAATGTCTTTTCCATGCCAAAAGGCATATAAGACTAGTAAATGTACATGTCAAGTATGTGGTAACAGTGGGAGCATACGAAACGTCTCCAAAGCAGTAACAGAAATAGTAACTCTAAAGCTATGAACTAAAATAGATGTGATGATATATGAAACATGTGGGAGCATGTATACTGCTAAAGGTCATGAGTGAGGTGTGACATTATCATCCAATCCTATCCTGTTGATGCAAAAGGATGTAATACGAGCCGCAGCATGAAGGACCGCTGGTGGTCTCTGACGTCGTCTAGGAGGATGAAGAGGTCCTTGTGATAAGTCGAGTAGCTCGTGCTGCATCATGAGTATGTGT
>CM055101.1:64289344-64391330 GCA_029204225.1 Diphasiastrum complanatum
ACTCGTTCTTAGAAACAATCCTCATGATCCCTTCCTTTGAATTCTTCGACCATTGTAAAGCTTGACAGAGCTTCGTGTTACTACTCAATGGCAACACTTCATGACTTCCAATTCCATGTTACAGCTTTAGTTCAGCTTGGATACTTTTGTGGTACTACACATTCAGCACATGCAAACTTGTGCCAAGCTACAACATTGATACCTTGCAACAACAACTTCAACATATGCATTTTCTTTTTGCAATTTTGTAGTTTGTGGCATTTACATAAGTTACATTTTCTAGCCCACATTAAGGACAAAAAGTTTTGTTTGAGTGACAATTTTTTGTATGCCTAATTGAGGACAATATTTTGAAGTAGGAGAGAGTTAAGATCAAACTTACAACATAGTGCCCCATTCCTTCAGTGTCCTAAGTCTAGATAAGATTAAGGGATCTTAGCCCTAATATGGTAACATCCTAAAAGGTTACATAAGGATGTTCCATAGAACCCACGGTTCTCAGAACCGTGGGTCCTGAGAACTGTGGGGTGAACCGTACCACGGTTCACGAACTGTGGTACGGTTCCTCCAATTAATTAATTAATTTCCTTTATTTCACAAATTTTAGAAATGGTCCTCAGATTTCACAGATTTTTGGCATTACATAGATTTCACAGATTCAAATGATTTCACAGATTTTTTAGGCCTTTTTTTGCATATTTTTGGGGGTGGGAAACTAAAAAAAAAATTAATCAATAAATTGGACGGTTCACCATGGTTCAACCTTAAATTTTTGGTGAACTGTACGGTTCTGAGAACCGTGGTGAACCGTCCACGGTATCTATGGGATGTTCCAAATCAATATAGATAGAGTTGTTAATGACACAACAGCTTATGCTCTCGTCTACTCTTTACTTCTTTGTAGGAAACTCATTACTCTTCCATGTATGATGTAAAGGATCAGCCATTGACTATATTTTATGTTCTTTCAGTATGTTAATTGGAGGATGCTATTAGTTTCATCTTTTATGATTTATTGTTCTCAAGTGATGCCATATCTATGATTATGTGTTCATAACTATACCATTGTGAAAGCCCTACAAAGGAACTCGAGACATCTAAATCATCAATTATAGAACAACTATTAGAGATCTTACTTATAATGTTTTGTATGCCCTTAAGGAACCTTTATTCCAAGAAGCTACTAGATTCGGGCTGATATCACCTGGCCACATCCAAGGTACTAAAATATATATGATTGCAAAGTTATACCATTTCAACAATTTAATAAGGGAAATTGGTATGAACCATAGTTGCACAGAATCGCGATTCTGGGACTGAGCGTTTCGGAAATCACGTTTCTGAGAAACGTGATTCTCGGCCCAGAATCGCATTCCAGAATCGTGCAAAAAAAAATCAATAAATTAAAAATTTTGAACACCTCTTCACGGCCAGAATCACGCCAGCCATTAAGGTGTTAAATTTTTTTGTTTTGAGCTGTAGGCGTCGGATCTTGGCGTGTGGATAGTCGACAGGCATCTACTCAGCGATACGGAGGTGGTGTGCACGGTGCCAGGGGGATCTGAGCTTCGTGGAGATCGAAACGATCAGTTTTCGATTTTTGGTAAGTGTAGGCTTGTTTTTTTTGCAAGTGTTGACATTGAGCTGTAGGCAACCAAATCAAGCGTAGTTTGGCTCTAGACCACCTTTCTTCATGCCCACGGTGATTCCTACGGGGTCAGTTTCAACCATTACGGCACACCTTGCGAGATTTGAACACCACAATCCAAATGCTTGTTTCTTTTTGCCATTTTCAGAAAATGGCTCCTGGGCAACCGATTCAGGTGATGTCTGAGCCTAGAATGCATTTCCACATGCCCACACAGACTCCTATGACATCCGTTCTGCCCGTCTACGTCCGTAGCACAAATTTCAATTTTCTTGCCCTAATTCCATGATTTTTAGGGTTTAGGGTTAGAGCATCGTGCAAGCATCTGCCAGTAGCGTGGTTTAGGCCTACACTGGACTCCTAGACGCCTGCAAGGACTAGCGTCAGTCGCCCGTTTTCACTCGCACTAAAATTATTCTATCCCTCGCCCTGTCTCGTGTGTTTTTGGCACTTGCTATGATGTTGCTAGAATCAATGTGACGCGTGCTCGGATGTGTTCAGCTCTGTTTTAGGCTGGTAATGTTTTTCAATGCAGTGTGTTTTCTTCTACTGAACGGTTGTTTGCTTGTTTTTGTTCACAAGTTTGATCTCGTGTGGACACGATGCCGGTGCAGGGCCGAGGCCTTTGGGGCGAGGTTGAGCTTACTGAGGGGGATGTGGCTACACACCATGGCTCGGGAGTCCGTAGATAGAGATGCTTGCATTGTGGTGGTCAGCACGTTCTAGGCAGGGTTTAGGTGCAGTGCATGGTCCAGGCGGTGCCACTCCAGTTCCACCCGCAGCAGCAGGGCTTACTTTAGAGGGGAGAGCGTCACATGAGCAGGTTGGATCAGCAGCAGCAGGTCCTTCTCGTCCCTCCTCTTCTTCGGCGGCAGATGCAGCACATGGTTTGACAGGTCCTCCCGGTCCATGCTGCTAAACACATCTCAACTATTGTCTAAATTTTTCACTGAATGTCTGTGTTGCAGGTCACATCTACGGCCATGCGCCTGGTCACTTTTGTTACCAGGAAGAGGCGTGTGTTGGCCCTATTCCGCACCTTCTCGCACCTGAACCTGAAGAAGCCAGCACCCACACGCTTTGCCTTTTACATTTTGGTGCTAGAGCGATTAGTATTGGTGAAGGACGCATTGAGGCGGATGGTTTCCAGCGAGTCCTTCCGAGAGTTCATGGACGTCCCACATGCGGCGTTTTTCCGGTCCACTGTGTTCGGTGAGCCATTCTGGAGAGATGCTGAGGAGATTACTGGGGTCCTTCTACCCATTTTCAGAGTGCTGCGCCTGGTAGACCGTGAGGGGTGCACTCTCGGCCTCATTTACGAGTTCATGGCCCGCATCGGCGAGGGGATGCAGACGTCAGCCTTGGTCGAGCACAGGTATGACTCTTCAGTGTCTAGTTTGGTGTTTCTCAGTCAAGTCTGATTCGATTCTTTTATGCTATGGCAGCTATGGTTACATGATTGTTGTGATTTGCCTACTGCAGGAGGCGCGATGTTAGGGACCCAACTCCGTTGGGTCCCAAACCCAGACTTGAGACCAGACGATGACTGGGCCTGTAGACTTGACCGGTGACTCGTGAACCTGCATGGTTGCCACGTGTCATGATCCAGGAGTGCACATGGCTTGGAGTCTCTCTCCTTGGAGGTATACAAGGGGAGGACTCATTTGCCATCCATTCTGTCTACCTAGGAGGAGGTGGATGGAGAGCGTGTGCACGGCCAGGATGTATTGCTAGCGTGAGGCAGGAGATGGCTGAGAGCCTAGGCGGTGGTATGGGACGCCGTCTGAATGGAGGTCGGATCCAGCTCGATACGGTCACAGGCCAGGGCACGGTGGGTGGACCCGGATTAGGTCCTATGGCGGGGTGGAACGTGAATCATTCGGTCTCTTGTGGTTAACCGACACCTGGAGGTTTGCAACAAGTAAGTTTGTAACATATGGTATCAGAGCCATTGCATACTGAAAGCAGGTGCGTTGATCCGTAGTTGATTTCTTGTAATTTACGATGCTTCTGACGGGATTCAAAATGGTTTTAAAATGTATTTTTTATGCACCCCTTGGTGTTTTGTCCTTAGCTGTTTTTGGGCTTTTTTGAAAGAAAATTCAAAAAAAAAAAAAAAAACAGTAGGGCCCCTGATACGCTGCCACGTGGCACTGTCCAGTCCCGGACAGGTGGCAGAAGAGAGCGAATCTTGTTTCCGCTCAGATCCGAAGTACAGGGTTGATCTTTCAGGGGCCCCCCAGCATGACAAAAAACTAGTTGATCGCTGTTTATCCAAAGGGGGTCTCTTGCCTTCACAAAAATGTAAAATTTGTAATAAATGAACCTTCAAATCGCTGTTCAGGGGCGGACACGTGTCTTCCAGATTGTGTAGACATTTCCGCTGGGCCAGTAGTGAGCGGACAGCAGTTCCGCGAGCCTCAATCTTTTTTAATTTAAAAATAATGTAAGCCCCCTGTTGCAATGAACTGCAACGATGTTGATAGGGGTCTGAAAACCAGTGATGAAGGCTTGAAGGCCAGTGTAACTCCTGGAAGGGGTGAGGTGGCATCTATTTGCCACGTGGGATGGAAACTAACCAATCCCTTGGTTGTGTTTAAGCTTAGCGGCAAAGGAATGTCACTTGGCAGATGGTAAGCAAGCATGGAGAGGGAGGCATACCTCTCCTATGCAAGAGTTTTTTTGGGAAGAAGAGGTGGAGGTGGTGGTGCATCCTTCTGCTTGCTCTCTCTTATTCCTCTTGGCAGCCA
The DNA here is from genome assembly GCA_029204225.1 of Diphasiastrum complanatum. Taxonomy (NCBI): domain Eukaryota; kingdom Viridiplantae; phylum Streptophyta; class Lycopodiopsida; order Lycopodiales; family Lycopodiaceae; genus Diphasiastrum; species Diphasiastrum complanatum. The sequence goes on from CM055101.1 coordinate 64,293,743, forward strand.
TGGACAATACCATTTGGTTTGTAAAGAGACAGCAAGAGTAGTTTGTATTTACCTTCCTTGAGTAGCTTTTGATTCTCTTCTATCTTCTCTTCTTAATTCACCTCTCTTCTCTCTGTAAAAATGGAGCCTACTCCTACTACACAGCCTATGTCCCCTGTTCATGAGGCTACAGTATCTGCCTCTGTCTTAGACCCTGATGCTTTGATGCTGGCTATTAACAGTCTACAGCAACAGATTGTGGATATGCAAGCTAAGCACAGTCGGGATCAGCAGGACCTCAAGGAATTGACGCAGCTAAGGCAATTGGTGCATCAACCCTTGTTTACTCCTGAAGTTTTTGCTGGGGAAAAGAAAGATAGAACCCCGGAGGCGGTCTTGCAATGGCTGGATCGATGGAATTCGCACTTTTCCATGCACGATTCATCCGAGGACAACAAGATCAATCTAGTCGTCATGTACCTGCGAGGTAAAGCTTTTACCTGGTGGCAAGATATAAGGGGTAAGCCTGAAGTTCCTAGGAATTGGGAGGATTTCTGTAAGGCCTTTAAGGCGGCCTTCCTTCCTATTCTTGATGATTTTGAATTCTACCATCACTATGCAACGATCCATATGGGAAACCGGCCCCTGGATCAGTATTTGCAAGAATTTCAAGACGTCTATTCTCGTTTTGCAACTAGAATAGATCCTTTGCTAGTAAAGTTGCATTTCATACTGGGGTTACCAAGAGACTACCAGCTAGAGGTCAAGAGGAACCAGCCTCTTACCCTCGAGGATGCTGGTCGCTTTGCCAGAATCTACGATGATACTCGTACCACAGCTAAGCCTGAGACTGGGGTCTTACCCGACGTAAAGGGTAAGAGGCCTTTCTTTCCAAAGAAATCGAAAGATAAGGCAAAGGAAGGGGCTTCAGGTTCAGGGAAATCGAAGAAAAAATCTACCTTGGACCAGGAAACCTTCATGAAAGCCAGAAGCGACAATCTATGCTTTAATTGCATGGAACCAGGTCATGTCGCGAAGGAATGTCCAAAGAAACGGAAAGCTAAAGGGGCATCTTTTAAGACGCCCGGTAACTCTAGCATATCTAGTGTACCACATCTTTCCTTTGCTGGTAATTCTGTGTGTGAGCATTGTTGTTTTAATACGGCTGTTTTTGGCCCTCATGACCTCATTCGGATGAAGGGGGTTGTGGGTGGTCAAGCCGTAACTATTTTATTTGACGATGGTTCCACACATAATTTTATTAACGCTAATTTGTTGCAGAAGCTAAAGGTGGAAACAAGGCAAAGTGACCACCGATACACAGTGAAGCTGGCAACTGGAGCAGAAAGCCAAGTTTGGGACCAGATAGTCCCACGTCTACCAATAGAGATTCAAGCCTAAAAGGATAAATTAGACTTTCATATTATGAATCTAGATATGGTAGATGTTATACTTGGTAAAGAGTGGTTCTATGAGAGGAACGAGTCTATGAAGAAAATCTATGTAACACACAGTTTGTCGTTCTTACATAATGGCTCACTCATAGAATTGAATGGAAATGTTGATATTTCTACTCCGTATATGCTTTCTGCTTTGGAAACTGTTAAATGTATGGATATTGTGGATTGCAGTTCTTACCTATGTTGGTTAAAAGATTTTACTTACCATGAAGAACGTAGTTTGCAATTTTACAATCTCCAAATGGAATTAATGTCTAATAACCTAAAACAAGAAAATTCCCCGGAAGGTGAAATTTTTAGGAAACTTAGACAAGAATTTAACGATGTATTTCCTCAGCAGCTTCTCGAGGGTCTTCCCCCCTCTAGGGGTGTTGACCATGGTATTAAACTGATTCCTGGTAGTTCTCCTATATCACTGTATCCATAGAGGATGAGTACTACTGAAGAGGATGAGGTTTATAGGCAACTGCAAAATTACCTTAAGATGGGCCATGTTAGGCCTAGTAAATCTCCCTGGGGGGCACCTGTGCTCCTTGTTGATAAAAAAGACGGAGGCACTCGTCTTTGTGTGGACTTTAAAAAGTTGAATAAGTTAACGATTAAAAACCGTTATCCTTTGCCACGAATGGATGAACTGGTTGATCGATTGCATGGTGCAAAGTACTTCACCAAAATCGATTTGAGATCAGGGTATCATCAGATTCGCATAAAGACTGAGGATATTGAAAAAACCGGGTTTAGAACTAGGTATGGCCATTATGAGTTTCTGGTTTTACCATTTGGCTTGACAAATGCTCCAGCGACTTTCCAGCAAATGATGAACGATCTTCTTCGTCCATATCTGGGAAAGTTCGTAATAGTCTACTTGGATGATATTCTCATCTATAGCAAGACCTTGGAGGAGCATGAGGAGCATCTCAGGATTGTCTTAAAGTTACTTAGACAGCTTTTTGCCAAGGAATCCAAATGTGTGTTCTTCCAGAAAAGGTTGTTATAACTTGGTCACATTATTTCGGACCATGGGTTGGAAATTGACCCAAATAAAGTCCGACAAGTACGAGAATGGCCTATTCCTAAAACCATCCGGGAGGTTAAGTCCTCTTTGGGCTTTACGGGGTTTTTTCATAGATTCATCTTGAATTATGCATTAATTGCATTGGCTTTGACGAATGTCCTCAGAGGGGCTAAAAGAGTTAGCCGGCACAGTAAGTTCAGTCCTCCAGTTACTTGGACTGAAGAGTTGAATCAGAGTTTTGAGAACCTCAAATACTATGTAATCACAGTGCCTATTCTACACATAGTGGATCCTAACAAGCCGTATGTACTTGAAACGGATGCAGTGACTATGCTATAGGCGCAGTCCTATATCAGAATGGTAGACCGGTAGCTTTTGAAAGCAAAAAGCTGGACCCTGCTCAAAGGCGGTATTCCACCTATGACAAGGAACTTTTTGCTGTCAATAATGCCTTGAAAGTTTGGAGACATTACTTGTATGGCTCCCAGTTTACTATAGTTACTGACCATCAAGCGTTAAAGTATATTAACGATGCGGTCGACCTTAGGGGTCGTAAGGCCAGATGGTCAGAGATGCTCCAAGAATTTCATTATGACATTGAGTACCGGAAGGGTACCTCTAATAGTGTCGCGGATGCCTTAAGCCAGATTGGAGAGGTTAATCAGTTAAGCTTTTCTAAGATCCAATCTGAGTTGTATCTGTCCTTAAGAGATTTGTGTAAGACCGATAGGTACTTCGGTCGTATTTGGCTAGATGTCCTGGCAGGTTCTACTAGATCTAGTGATGAGCTTGGAATGCAGGATTCCAAGATTTCTCCTCAGGATAGGATACAGAAAGACTATTCCATTAGGAATGGGTTACTTTTCCGGAATGGAAAAGTTTGTGTGCCAGAAAATGATGATATAAGGGCCCAAATCCTGCATGAATGTCATGACAGCCCATGCGCAGGGCACCCTGGCGCTCAGAGGACACTTGACTTAGTAAAAAGGAACTTTTACTGGACAAATTTAAAAAGTCAAGTGGAGGCATATGTTCGAACGCCAGTGTGCGCAATGCCAAGTTAATAAAGCTGAAAGACTTAAGGCAGCTGGTTTGTTAATGCCCTTGGAAATTCCCGAAAGAAAGTGGGAAAGTATTTCCATGGACTTTGTGGTTGGGCTACCTCGGACGGGGAAGCAAAATGATGCCATTTGAGTAATAGTTGACAGGTTAACTAAAATGGCGCAGTTCATACCAACCAAGCAAACTGTCAAAGCTTCTGAACTTGCACAGCTTTTCGTGGAAAAGTTGTTCAGGTTGTTTGGTTTGCCGAATGACATTGTTAGTGATCGAGATCCAAAGTTCACTGGCAAATTCTGGCAAGCGGTCTTTGAGAAATTAGAGACCACTCTAAGTTTGGGGTCATCAGATCATCCTGAATCGGATGGTCAGACAAAGAGGACAAACAAGTCTATGGAAGATATGCTTCGGGCATATGTTTCCAGAAGACAGTCAGATTGGGAAAGGTACCTTCCAATGATTGAGTTTACGTATAATAGCGCAAAGCACTCAGCGACGGGTTTTAGTCCATTTTCTCTGATGTATGGTTTCCAGCCTAGGGCTCCCATTTCAGTGGGCCTCAAAGGCCTCGAGGTTAAAGCAGCAGTAGATTTCCTGCATGATATGCAAGAAATGTTTCTTGTGGCTCGCGACAACGTAAAAACGGCTCAGGATAGAGCCCAGTTTTACGCCAATCAAAACCGACAACCTAGGGTCAATGAGGAGGGGGCTTGGGTATATCTTAGAATTTCAAAGGATTCTAAGGTACTAAGGACTGGAAAATGTCCTAAGTTATCACCTCGTTATGCAGGGCCATTCCGTATAGTAAAGAAGCTCCATCGGAATGCGTACCAGCTAGAACTTCCTCAAGGTGTTAAGGTACATCCAGTTTTTCACATTAGTCGTTTAAAGGAACGACTTGGTGGAAACGATGACTTGATACCTCAAGAGGACTTAGTTCGGCTGGAGGACCTATTATCCTTTGTACCTACTGAACCACAGGCCATTGTTGATGTACGTCAACGTGGACTCTAAGGTACCAAGGACTGGAAAATGTCCTAAGTTATCACCTCGTTATGCAGGGCCATTCCGTATAGTAATGAAACTCCATCAGAATGCGTACCAGCTAGAACTTCCTCAAGGTGTTAAGGTACATCCAGTTTTTCACATTAGTCGTTTAAAGGAACGACTTGGTGGAAACGATGACTTGATACCTCAAGAGGACTTAGTTCGGCTGGAGGACCTATTATCCTTTGTACCTACTGAACCACAGGCCATTGTTGATGTACGTCAACGTGGACTCAGAAACTGGCAGGTAACTGAGTACTTGGTTCGTTGGAAAGGAAGTTCCGAGGACGATGACACTTGGGAGAAGGAACTTGACCTTAAAGTGAGATTCCCTGGATTCCTTCCTTAGATAAGGAATTTTTTAAGGAAGAGGGAATGTTAGGGACCCAACTCCCTTGGGTCCCAAACCCAGACTTGAGACCAGACGATAACTGGGCCTGTAGACTTGAATGGTGACTCGTGAACCTGCATGGTTGCCATGTGTCATGATCCAGGAGTGCACATGGCTTGGAGTCTCTCTCCTTGGAGGTATACAAGGGGAGGAGGACTTATTTGCCATCCATTCTGTCTACCTAGGAGGAGGTGGATGGAGAGCGTGTGCACGGCCAGGATGTATTGCTAGCGTGAGGCAGGGAGAGCCTAGGCGGTGGTATGGGACGCCATCTGGGATGGAGGTCGGATCCAGCTTGATACGGTGACAGGCCAGGGCACGATGGGTGGACCCGAATTAGGTCCTATGGCGGGGTGGAACGTGAATCGTTCGGTCTCTTGTGGTTAACCGGCACCTGGAGGTTTGCAGCAAGTAAGTTTGTAACACGCGAGATCTCACGTATCTGGGAGGCCAGATGGGACTACTTCCACCGACCCATCCACGTCGTAGCCCACATATTGCACCCCTTGTGGCGCGAGACTCTGGATCGGGACGATCGGGAGCTGCACCGGGGATGGGTGGAGTACATGGAGCGCGTATGGCCTGGACCAGGTACGTGTGATAAATTGCTTGGTAGGCTAAGTACTGCAGTAGTGACTGTAGTGTGCTCATTGCTAGTGTGTGAATTCAAGAGGACTTACACGAGCCATGTTTTTTCTTCTGCCAACAGGTCCGATGCTCACTAACATTGCATACCAGCTGCTGATCTTTGAGCGCTACCAGTTTCCTTTCGATGGAGAGCAGAGTCGGTGGAGGGAGGATATGTTGAGGCCTGTTTCATGGTGGGGCTACCATGGGCGCGGCACAGGTGACCTGCGACGACTGGCCGAGAGAGTCCTTGCACAGGACTGTTCAACAGGAGCGTGCGAGCGAAATTGGAGCACCTGGGCCTTGTATCACATGTAGAAGAGGAACAGGTTGTCCATCGAGCAGTGTAGGCGGTTGGTGTTTGTGAACACCAACGGTCGTATGCTGAGGCGCACACGAGGAGGGGGACAGATACTCGAGGTGAGTCACATCATCACCCCCTGTTTCTTGCTGTGCTTTGACGAACTGAATTGCTTTTGAATTATGCAATGAATTGCTGACAACAATGTATTGTTTTCTGTTGCAAGTGAACCCTGACACTTGCTTGGTGGATTCGGCAGCTGCTGCTCCTCGGGCACCACCCACGCAGGATGATGGATGATGAGATCTATAGAGATCTATATAGACAGGCGCAGGCTGACGCACGGGCTCTACGGCGTTCGAGGAGGGCAGACAGGCAGAGGGCTAGGGCTGAGGAGGGGGATGATGAGGGCTTGGAGGGTGGAGAGGAGCTCGGGGCTGACTATCAGGAGGAGGAGGAGTGGGTTGAGGGGGATACGGTAGAGGATGAGGAGATGGGGGCGGAGGCACAGGGGGATGACCTGGCTGACTTGCTGGTGGACCCTGATGCGGAGACAGAGGAGGAGCCAGCCATTCCTACACGAAGGCCTAGGGGGAGACCTAGAGGTTCTGGGAGGGGGGGGCTAAATTCGCTTTTTGTAGACAGGAATGGAGCATCACAGGCAGCCGTCGGCCAGGCATCATCACAGTGGGTAGGGCCATCCCAGGGCGTTGGATCACAGCCACCTGACACACAGACACGCAGAGGTAGACACAGGGGTGGGGGCAGGCAGGGGGGGGCAGAGGAGGGGAGAGAGGCAGAGGCAGAGGTAGAGGCAGGGAGAGAATCCAGAGCCAGAGCACGCAGCAGCCAGAGCACACGGCAGAGCCAGGGCCACACCACGGCATATGGCTCCCTCCAGTTTTGATTCATCTACAGACCCTTGGGATCTACAGTCAGGCACAGATTCAGATGATGGTTCCTACCATGACTCTGATGAGCCTTAGTTGTGAGTTTTTATTATGTTCATGAAAAATCATTGTACTCCATTTTGGTGCCATGTGGCCGGATATTATATATTACGATGATCCTATTCACAGCAGTGTAACGATGCAGTACTGTTCTTTGAGAGAGAGAGAGAGAGAGTATGGTTGAAAAACGATTCCATATGGTTGAAAAATGCTTCAGTACGGTTCAGGATGATGCAGTATGGTGATTGGTTCAGAGCACTTAGCATGGTTTTCGTTTAGCATGATTCAGCATTTTTGTTTAATTTGTTGGATCTAAGAGAGATAACGAGAGAGAGAGAGAGAGAGAGAGAGAGACAGGAGTTAAATTTTGGGGCATCATGTTTTTTTATTAATGCACCTGGGAGTTAAAGCGTAAACCTAGGAGTTAATGCACCTAAACTAGACCATCCTGCACCAGAAACGTTCGGCAAAATACACAGTAATTATGCTCTTAATTAGAGCTTTCACCTGATATCCATATTGCCCAAGAAAAAACCAAAAAAAAAAAAAAAAATTAAAAAAACGTTTCTGGAAAAAAATTCCATATTTTCGAAACGTGTTTCAGAAACACGTTTCTGAACGCGTTTCAGAAACGCAGTGCAACTATGGTATGAACCTTAGTTATGTCAGAACCACATTTCAAAATGCTCATGCCAAAGTGTGAGCATTACTCTGAAACGTACTTTGAACTTTCTTTTCTCAAAATTTTTTTCAAATTCATGTATAATATTACATGTTGCACATGTATACTATGCTCCTATTAGTTCACTGTGACAAGGATTCATGTATGTCAATCATTTACCAAGAAAATATATGCATTGAATGCTTAGTGCTTTCATTTCATATTTAGTGAATTGTTAACCATCATCACTACTCATTGCTTACGTCCATAAGGCCCATCTCAAGCAAGCATCTTGATTTTGCACAAAATTCCAAATGATATTTGCTACTGAACTGTTGTTTTGAATAGTATGTTTCCAACTAAGTATTAAACCTTGAATTTAATTTTCACGAATTGCCCATTACGATTAAATTTTAAGCTAAACTTTTCCATAAACAAGGTTTCTTCGCCTACCTCACCGAATGTAACAACAAGAAACTCATCCAAAAAAATTGTGTTCGGCATAACATTCCCAAACGGAACTCTCAAAAGTTCCTAGATAATTCCTGAAAGACCTTATTGTATCCCAATGTGAATACAACTAGGAAAAAAATTGTTTCCTCTACATTTATGAGATCACATGCATGGAGTGGCAAAAATATATAAATATCATGTCCTTAGTACATTCTTTCCACATTGTTCGAATCAGTTACATAGAAATGTCCTCATCGGAAGTGATTTTCATCAGTTGAATATGAGCCTCTCAATCTTCAAAAGGGCATAGAGGTCAAGAAGTACTCACTTCTAAGAAGAGAGAAATAAGGCTCTTGCACATGTATCTGCCAGTTTGATTCACTGAAAACCTGTGCATTACAGTAGGCTGCATTTTTGTCACTATTGAAACTTGTACACTTACGTTGGTTGTCCTAGTAGTGGATCATTCTATGCACAATATGAGTTAGAATCAGCAAAAGTGTACAAGTTTTAGACAGAATGGTTTTCGGCAACAAACTAGAGCAGAGTAAATATAACTCGTCTACATACAATATGAAAAGATGGCAATACCACAAGAACGTCCTCCCAGCCAAGGACATAGCAAGCAACCATCAATGCCACATTAAGAATGTTAGAAAAGGTTTGCCTGTAAGCTGCAAATTTTTCTGAAATGGAGGGCCAGGAACAAGAATGTAATCCAGTGGACAAAAAACCATTTTCTTTTTCTTGCATCTTTGGCATACCTTAAGTAATGAAGATCCTAATCTATTAAATCGTGATGATGCTTGTTGGTCATTGTGTAGGATCTCAAGTCTCTCAGCCAACACCGCTGGGTTGCTTTCCGAGCTAAAACCATGCGGTATGGAATGTCCAATTGCAGCAGCCAAGTGCTTGTATAGAGGATAAGGAGAAATTTCCTCCGGCTTGATTTGAGGCCTCAATTCACCTGATGCTACACACACAAACTAACTTTAGGAATATCAAGTACTTGTATGATGGAGGTTAGAAGCACACATTCTCTTAAGTGCAAAAGTCATATGAAGGCTCAAGATGGTTTAGCCTTGAAGTTCCTATGGTTGAAATGATGTTATTTCAGAAAGAGGAGCATCCTTGACTTTCCATTATGTAAAATTCATATTGTAAAAGCTGAGCTCTCTACTTGTTTGTAAACTACAATTGTTCCTAATTCTAATGAAGAGCTCTAGCTACGACAGCTTTCATGTGCTGGGGAATGGTTTTTCAAGTGTCATGTATTGGTGGTACGCATCATTTGAGAAGCTATGACTAGCCTGTCAAGGCAAGACAAGACAAGGTGTAACTTCAAAAATTACCCAAACCAACATATAAATCTCTATGAAAACCATTCCCTTATGTAAAGAATGAGCAAAAACTTTGCTTACTTTTACCGAGCACTATTGTGCTTTGTGCTATAAGGAAAATTTGGGCATCATTTCCTTCAATAGATTGACTTGACTTACTGAATCAGTCAAAAAATTTACCCTGCATTGATAATCTTTGTGGTGCATGTAATTTCTGATTATGGACTTTGATGGTTTACTAGGCAGGTAGGTAAGTTTTAGGGAGGGCACTTTCCACTGAAATGGGATTTTCATTTCAGTTCAAAACTTGAGGGAATCCGCTACTTTCGTTTTGAATTCGTCACATTTAGGTAATATCGATTTCCTAGCTACACTGGAGGACTATAGATCTTAGGCATTTGCGCATCATATTGAAAGGAACAAAACATAAATTGAAGAAGATGGCACAAAAATGATCACCTGAACCGTCGTATAGAAGCGCAGAACAAAAGGACGGCGTAAGAGGATCAGAAATGGCATCCTCAGGATGATAATACTTGCTATCCGACCTAAACTTGTCGGACTGCTCCTGAGCTTGCAAAATAAGTCGCCCTTCATCGCCATCACTTTTTCCTTGCTGAGAAGGCGAAGCACCTACCTCATTCTGCTGCTGCTGCCGAGCAAAGGAAGAGATCACCGAGTGGAGCAAGCTTTCGAGGAAGAGGAGAAAGTGGCGATGGAAAGGAGAGGAAGGAGAAGAGAAGGAGGGTATGGAAGGTGGAGAGGAAGCTTGATTGGTCGTAGTATCCATGGACAAGAACGCCTCTCTCTCTCTCTCTCTCTCTCTCTCTCTCTCTCTCTCTCTCTCTCTCTCTTTATTAGCTCACTTTTGAACTCCTCTTTGCTTTTGTCATGCCCAACTCAACTCCCCTTAATCTTGCATGCCCTATTTGAATCACGCAAATCCCGAGTTGCCTTGTGGTGTGTTATGTTATTTTCACCTCAGAGCAGTGCGGGATGTTTATGATCCAAATCCCCAGTTGCCATGTGGTGTGTTATGTTATTTTCACCTCAGAGTAGTGCTGGGATGTTTATGATTCAAATCCCCAGTTGCCATGTGATGTGTTATGTTATTTTTTCACCTGAGAGCAGTACTGGGATGTTTATGATTCAAATCCCCAGTTGCCATGTGATGTGTTATGTTATTTTCACCTCAGAGCAGTGTTGGGATGTTTATATATTCCATAAGCACTACACTCTTTTTACATATCCATAATATGTTGTTGAACCTACAAATAGACTTGTGTGTGTGTGTGTGTGTGTGTTGCCCCTTGCTCGGGACCGTTGCTTGCATTACCCAGGACCTTGTTGCTACCCCCTGGCTCGTTTGCCCCGGACCCCATACGCACTTCTCACATTTGAAAAACCATTGGGCGCCCGCCACATGACGAGGGCCCATTGCCCATCATTCCAAATGGCCTAGCCAGTGCCAACAATCGTTTGTGTAACCCAATGAGGTTGGCTCAGTTGGTTAGCCATACCTTTCTAGAAAATCATTTATTGAAGTGGTATGCATCCAATGCCATGCATAATTTTCATCATGTCATTGCTCTGAATAAGGCCAAGCATATTTTCACTATTTTTTGAATCTGAACGTGCAATGAGACTTCCAACAATAATTTCACTATGATTACCAAACCACTTAGTCTTGGCAACTTTCATAGTTTGACAACTTTTTTTTAGAGCCGATTAATTTCTTGTTCTTTGCTTTGCACGAGGGATAAAGATTCAATCTGTTGTGGAATAGTGGAGGATTCAATTATCATCGTTGGAATTGCTATTCTTAATGGCCGCTGAAATTCTTCAAACAAGTTTACATTTTCCAAATTAAACAAACTAAGTCCATCCACCAATGTCAATCAAACTCATCTAAGGATTGGTACGTTGCTTGAACGGTTGTTGCAATTACATCAACTGAACAATGTTCTCTTTGAGCTTTCTAGTCTTTCAAATCGGACATTAAATGATACAAACTTGCAAGTTTAATCTAAGTAGAAGGCACATTCTATAAAATGGACTCCTCCATAAGATAACCACACCACAAAATTGAAAAGTTGTTTTTCTCACACTAATGTGATGCCACCATCATTATTTACAATTTTGATCTGATGTTGGAACTAGTATTGCTTGGTGTACGACAACTCAATAATACTCTGTAATACTAGTTAAACAAGCGGCTTTTTCTGAGTTTTTTGAAAAAGCAATGAAACATTCGGTCTATCTAATCGTGAGTGTGACCCATCTTCTTGATTTTACCAAGTATTTCACCACCTCTTGATGATGTTCCCATTATTTTATCTTTTTATTTAGTAATTCTCATGATTCTATTGAACAAGCATATCATTTGGCTTGAACTCGACATCATTATAAGTTCTTGGATGATCATCATAGGTTTCATAGGCTTGTCTATTCATGTACATCTTCCTTTTGCCCATCATAAGTTTTTTTCAGAGTCATTCTCTTATTGAAAAGATAAAACACGTTATTGTGGACCTTTCCAGATCCTAAAAAAGCTCAGTCCTATTATATACCATTTACCATTGCCTAAGATTACTCATGTTTGTGACATTTTTCATGTCCGTTTACTTTTATCATTTTCTTTTTTATAGTGAACCCTCTAATACTTCATTTCCTACTGATTTTGAATTCTGTTTGTTTTGAGCTACAAACCACCATATCTTGTTTAGTCGATCTGGTTGAAAAAACACCTGCAAAAATCACTATTTTAGAACATATCGAAAACTCAAAGACTGAAGTCACTTGCAATAAATGAAAAACATTATAGCATAGCATGTGCACCTGCTCACAGTGACGAGGCAACACCAATGTGTCAAAGGACTCCATGCTCAATGTTTTTGATGAATCAATCGCAAAAAATCCACTTCCGATTTTACGGTTGCATTTGGCCCTCTACAAACTACCTTGAACTATTTCACATCAAATAAAAAATAGTGTCCACTTTCACCAAATGACACATCATAAATATTTTGTATAGTTCCTACGTATTCTATATTTTATGAGATGGGATTCCGATCTCGTGCACTGCTTTGATTTTCTTGTTGGAAAGATGCTATTACACCACAATCGTGTGTGCGTCTCTTGTTATCAATCCTTTCAATACGAAAGTGGAAACCAAAAGCCCATATAGCATTACACATTTTGCACTGCCACATGACAAACATGAATATCATAAATAATCATTGTGAATGAACATGGTGTTTCAAAATGATTAAACAAATATTGTTATAAACAAGAATGTTCTAATAATAAAGCATCTAAAGAATAATACCTTCCATTCTCATCCTCTTGCAAAGTCCCATTCTGCGTTTGATATTTTTTGTCCCTCTTTTGTTGCTTTTTGTAGTGTGTCATGCATCCACTCTATAGTGCATTGCTTGGGCAATGGCTCAAGATCATGTGAACTTGAGGTCATGTGTCTACCTCTATTCTGTCGTTGGCACTTTATAGACAAGGCCCTCTCTTTTTTTTCTTCTTCATATAGGTCTAACCATTTATCCATAACTCCACAATTATAAAGCATGAATGTAGAAATTTTTTCTCGTTGGAATGGTGCCAACCTATGGACCTTTCCCATCCCTTGAGGTTTTTCACTAGTTACCTCTTCGGCTTCCTCTTCACGCCACAATAGTGGAGCAGATCGATGTAGTTGGTGCAAAATTTCAGTAACATAAAAGAGAGATTCACATGCTACCTTCAGGCCTTGCCTTTTGACGCACAAAATCTTTTAAGACTTTCATGTACCTTTCCATAAAGAACATCCACCTAAAAAGTCACAAATGGTTAAAATAAGTGTTTTATTTAATAAGTCCATGTATCAATTGATTTAGTTTAAATACACATGCAAAAGATAATTTATGCACTTATACCTAGTGTGCACTGGACCAGCAATAGAAACTTCTTTAACCAAGTGCACCAATAAATGCATATGTGAGTCTATGATGGAAGTCATAAAATATCTCTCAAACATGCACACAATCTCCACTATATCCTCATGTCTCTTGCGAAGATCCAGCTCACGGATTTCTTTTGAACACATCCATCTACAACATATTCAATCCATTTTATGTCTATTTGAATTTCCAATCAATAAATACTAAATAGAAAAATGCACCAAGTACATGTAAACACCTGACAATGATTGATAGTTTGTATATGGTCTCACAAATATCTTTTGACAAGCACCCACGAATTGACAATGGATAGATGAATTGAATCATCTTTAGCCAATCATGAGATTTGAGACCTTGCAACTTTCCATCCACTGTGAATGATGACCGTAGAGAATGGGCAAAACCAGTTGGTGTTCTAATGTCATGAATAATGGAGCGCACATGGTTAAGCTCCTCCTTAGTGAATGTCCAAGGTACTTTCGGAGCATGATCTTCACCATCCTTTATCCAATATTCTTTTTTGGTGTTTGATTCTTTTAGATCGTGCCTTGTAGCAATGGTATCTTTTTCACCAATCAAGTGTTTCCAAATAGATTCACCCACATTTTTAAATATGTGCATGGGATCAAGTAGGTGATTAATCAAAAGGTTATTCCAATATTCCAAATGATGAAATATAGATAATCTTTTCATACCATCGATTGGCTTTGCTTGAGATTCCTCTCATAGTATTCGCCAATCTTTCACAAACATCCTCTTTGGAGGCATCTCTCTCTCAACTCTTCCTCCAAAACCTCTTCTATGAGTGTCTCTGAATGGATGGCCTTCATGCAAGTATTTACGATGATTTTCATATACCACTTTTTTGAGACTAAAAGAGTATCTTCCCACAAGATTTGGCCCGCACAAAAAACAAGCATTTTTTCCAACCGTTTGAAAGCCTGCCCAACAAATGGATACTATCAATCACTATTAAAAAAAGTATATGTCAAAGAATAATTATAGCCATTGTAGTATATCATGTAAATGTCAAGAATTACTAGTTGTATGTAACTGTAAACAAACTCCTATGTACACAAGATAGACATTGTTTGAATGATTACCTGAGCATTCACCTAATCCTGGATAGTCATGCATTGTCCACATTACAATGGCATGTAGTGTAAACTCCCTCTCATGTAAGGGGCACGAAATGTCATATGCTTTTATCCCCTTTCACAAATCTTCCAACTCGTCAATAAGCGGCTCAAGATACACATCCATGTTCTTAACCTTGCGTTGGCCAGGAATTAAAAGTGCAAACATAATGTGTCCCTTTTTTGTACTCAACCAAGGAGGAATATTATAATTTACCAAGCAAACAGGCCAAATGGACCACGTAGTTGCTCGTACACCAAAGGGGTTCACACCATCTATTGCAAGACCAAATCTCACATTTCTTGACTCATTGGCAAAGCTTGGATACTCTTTGTTGATGTGTTTCCATGCTAGTGAATCTGAAGGTACCCTCATCATCCCATCCGTAGAGGTATGGTGTGCATGCCAGTCCATAAGTTGTGCAAGAGATTTACAACGAAATAAACGTTGCAATCGTGGAATTACTGGAAAATGTTGTAAAACTTTGCACGAAATGGTTGCCCCTTGCAAATCATCTCTATATCGAGGAGTATCACAAATGGGACATTTCTTGAGCGATTCGTACCTTCCTCGATATAAAATACAATCTTTTGAACATGCATGATATTGCTTGTAGTCCATCCCAATGTTAGTCAACATCTTTCGTGCCTCATCTCTTGTCTCAGACATGACATTCCCTTCTGGGAGAATTTTGTTTTTCAATAGTCTGTACATGACAAAAGAAGTCATTGTAAAAAAAATATCACTCGATGTCCAAATTGTAAATCCGAATGATATTGTTAGTGATCGTGATTCCAAGTTCACTAACAAGTCCTGGCAGGCGGGCTTTGAAAGACTGGAAACTACTTCAAGTCTATCGTCTACGGATCACCCGGAAACCGATGGTCAGACCGAACGGGTCAACCAGTCGATGAAAGATATGCTTCGTGCATATGTTTTCAGGGTGACAATTAGACTGGGAAAAGTATCTCCCAATGGTTGAGTTCACATACAATAGTATGAAGCAATCTGCCACTTAGTCCTTTTATGCTCTTGTACGACTTTCAGCCTCGTTCCCCTATCTTCTTTTGACTCAAAGGTCTCAATGTCCAAGCTGCAGTGGATTTCTTGCATGATATGCAAAAAATGTTGCAGGTAGCTAGGGAAAGCATTAGATCGGCTCAAGATAGAGCCCGGTTCTATGCCAACCGAAGTCGCGCTCCTCGAGACTTTGAGATCGGTGATTGGGTGTATCTTAGAATCCCCAAGGACTCTAAGACACTTCGAATGGGGAAATGTCCAAAATTATCTCCGCATTTTAGCGGTCCTTTCAAAGTGCTTAACAAGATTGGTAAGGCTGCTTATAGACTAGAACTCCCTATTGGAACTAAGGTTCATCCTGTATTCCATGTTAGTCGTTTAAAGGAACGACTTGGTGGGAAAGATGACCTAATTCCCAAAGATGATCTAGTGCTATTGGAGGATTTGACTGCTTTTGTACCCCATGAACCGGAAAGGATCATGGATAGTCGACGACATCAACTGAGAAATTATCCGATTTCTGAACATCTGATTCATTGGAAAGGTATGTCAGATGATGAGGACACCTGGGAGAAGGAGGATGATTTAAGACTTAGATTTTCTGGTTTCTTCCCATAGAAGGAAGTGTTTATGAGGGGGAAATGTTATGTACCATAACGGTACGCCCTTCAGTGACGGCCTCGCTAGGGGCATGACGTAGGACTGGAGTTATCGACATGTCTAGGTGCCATGCGTCACCATCCTGGTCACGTGTCGCTGGCAGGACCGTGCTTGATGAGACCCACTGTGCTATGCCTATATAGTGGTGTGGTTTTTCTCTTTCCATTCACTCAGTCTACCCGGGAGTTGGTGGATGGAGAGCACGTGCATTAGCCAAGATGTATCTCCATGCCAGAAGATGTGTGTTAGGGAGAGTCGAGTGCGATGGCTGGTGGTATGGGACGCCAGTTATCGTAGGAGGCTTGACCGGACATGACTGTGTCGATTGCTCCAGGGCATGGAGGTGGGTTAGTTGTGACCCTATGGTTGGGCAGTTACGGTGCGTCGTCACTGGTATGGGGTGTGCGGAACCTTCAAGGCGGTCGATGATCCTAAGGAGTTGTAACAGTAATTGTGAAAATGTCAAGTCGATGTTTGATCAATTTTCATAGTTTAGGTCCATATTGAACGGAATTTGAACATCCCAATTTATGTAAAATTTGAAGAAACCATGATGTTTTCGATTTGTTCAAATTCATTGGTTATTGGTCAAACAGAATTGACTTATAAAGTGAATGATTTTAATGTGTTGGAATTAGTTAGTTCTTTAAAATCAATGTAACCTTCACTTTTAGTTGAAGATTTTGTGAATCTATCAATTAAGGAGCATTTATTGTTTTAGGGATCAATAAGGACCAAGAATAATGTAAATCTAGTTGGAACAATTTCTATGCTAATCCATAGAGGGATTTGCCAGGAATTAAATGTGGCACTTAATGATTGAACAATCAAAACTGTCAAGAGGATTAGTGGGAAAGTTTCTGATACCAAATTAAATTTTTTTCTAGTACAAATTTGGGGTTATTTTAACCTGAACCATTTTTGGAAGGGGGAAAAGGGTGAAAGTCTGAGATGTAGATGATTGGTGGTCTTAGTGATCCAGTTATTTTATTTACATTCAATTCCTGAAGTATAACTAATTGCAAGTGAGAATAATATTGGGAATTATTTAAGAAGACTGCCTCTAAGAATTTGGATTCTTTTTTCCCAGTGTGAATTAGAATTTCGAGCATTCGATGATTCTAAGGGAAAAGTGTGGCTAGAACAATAATCCATTTATGGAACCATCTCTGTTTTGCAATTAGATTTGGATCTTGCAAAGTAAAGCAGATGGAAGGTGTTCCATACAGGAATCTAGTAATTTAGATTCTTTTCTGTTATAGAGTATTTTTCTATAATGACTGTAGCAACCAAGAGGAATTCTAACCTATAAAAGAATTAAGTTCTTTTTCTGATTCTGAAATAGATATTGGATATCTAGGACAATATGATATTCGTTTTTGTTAAGAGCCATGTTCCTTTTGGATTAGAAAATACACTTGCGGCATTTCAACTATATTTGAACGATACATCTTGTCCCATCCATGTCGGGGTACAATGCGAAGTGGTATTCTTTGAGTATCGCGTAAGGGGCATGAGAGATTTCAATGGTTAGAAGTATCTCCTAGAATTGATTGTAAATTTGATCCTATATTTGAATATAAGATAGTCAAATAGTCCTTTTGACTTTTTGGGCAAAACTGATCAAGATGCAAAGGATTCTTGGAGGAAAAGCTGGTGGTATGGGACGTCAATGATTCTAAAGGGGATTTCTTGGGTAGAATGATTTATAGATCGATGGTTAGTGATTGTTATAATGATAATACTAACAGAGTCCATTGGTTTTTTATTTCGGGTATTTTGGAAATTATGAGATATAGATCGATCCCTAAATGGTATCTCATTAATTACAAAATATGGTAGCCTTTAAATCTATTTCTCTTTATATTAGACCTCTACTCTTTAGAACTTTCTTAATACATGACAATTGGATTGACATTCATATAATTCCTTCCAGTGTAGAACTCTGTTCTAAAGGATTGTTATAGTTATATGAAATTGTACTTCCATCTAAGATTTTTGAATATGGCTCAAAATTTAGATTTCCTAAACCCTAATGTTAGTCTCTATTTTGATAGTTGATTCTTGAGAGGTAATATTTCTATCACTTGGGATAAGATATTTTATGATTTTGGGGAAAAAGTCCGGTTTGTAATAGTATTGGATACTCATTATTGATTTTTTCGAATCTTTGATATCTTATACGTTGTTGTATCATGAGTACTTTTTGATCGAAATTAAAAAAAAATTTATTAAAAGGGGGAGAAGAAAAGATAGGAATAAGTCTTTCGAGGAATCTACCAGTTGCATTGATTTTGGAAAAAAAATCATGTATGTGTGCAAAGATAGAACTATCCAGTTGGAATAGAGAAACTCTCTAAGTGATTATTTTGAATAATCTGGAACTAGAGGAGTTTTGGGGATATTGAACTGTGAGATATTCATGAATATGGGAAGTAGTGGTAAAGATTAAATTAAAGTTCATTGATTATTACCAAGTATCATTTTGTTATGGAGTGGATCAGTAAAACCCTATGTCCAAAGATGTCTATATAAGCTAGCCTAATCTTGGTTTGTATGCTAAGATCTGATGTAGGCAGATTGATTGAGGGAATTTTGTTAATAAGAGTTGGATGGTTGGAAAACTTGGAGTTATTCACTTCAAAGATTTCCCAGATTTGTTAATTACTCACGAGGAATAGAGTTCTTTTGTAGTTGAGTTGCAAGATTCTCAGTGAGTTTATGTGAGTAACATATGCAGATTATGGATATCTGTCAGTTGATAGCCTATGTTTATGTATAGGAACATAGTTAGATATGTTGCTTATGTACATCTTAATCTTGTGGATCTACTATGTGTTTCCTATGTACTGAGTTTATATTGTATACTTAAACTAGTCAGTGTGCATAGACATATGAACAAGTAATGTGAGGAACAATTACTTGCAGGTTAATGTCTCTTTCTGTGGAAAGGATAATTCATTAACTTATTTATGGTTTAAAAGAAGATCTAAATGTGGTGTCATACATGTATAATCGAGATCTGCACCTAGACATTTAGGATTTCTGAATCATTTATAATTGACTTGAGTAATTGGATTACTCCTGATTAGAAGTTAATCGGATAAATAAGTAGTGTGAAGAGAATTCACCGGGAACTGCTTATTTTGATCTATATTGCTCATAGACACATGATTGTGAGTCATCTAGATTCATCTATGAGAATTGTGTGCATAGAATATAGAAGATTCTTGATATAGAATATTTCTTGAAGGAGAAATATCCTAAGTTATTGACTATATCCTACTGAGCTCATATTGGATGATAGAGTCTAACTAATGTCAAGGATCATCAGTTGGAATTCAGCAGAACTTTGTAATCTCTGGATGTGGTTCTAGCTGATTGTATAAAGTTTATATTGTTAAAGACAAATGTTATAATGGTCTCTAATTACTAGGTTGATTGTAGAATTCGAAACTCATAATCTAGTTAAGAATCGGGTTCAAAGAATACTCTTGGAATCCAGTAATTTTCCTGGTGGACAAAATTTCAGAATGTTTCTTATATTTCCTGAGTGGTATGTAATAGAAAGTATTTGTGCGCAGCGGAACGAGCTATACGACTCTCTCCATAAACATGATTACGCCTATCAGAATGAACAGAACTTTAGTGATGGAAATCATGGTCATTCTGGATTACACAACCAAACATAATAAATGAAGCGCTAGAAGAATAATTTGTTGCAAATAGAAAGACAAATTATGTGCTGCGAATGATTCGCAAAGAGCTAGACAGTGCTCGATTGATAATTAGTTGCGAAACATATTGTATCTGCTAAGAACATTGTGAAGATACCTTTGTTGAGTGATGTAAATCAGTCGGTTTGCTCTATCTCTGTGGATTTGAATTCCCAGACAGAAGTGAGCTTCTCCCAGATCAGTAATGTCGAATTCTGAAAACAACATCTGTTTTGAATCCTTGACCATATTGGTATTGTTGCTGAAGAGCAACGTATCATCCACGTATAAGGTGATGATAATGAAGGATTGCTGCATTGATTTGGAATGGAAGTTGCAATCAGCAGTGCTTGGTTTGAATTCTTGTTCAATGAGGAATGTGTTGATCCTCTGAAACCAAGCTTTGGCAGACTGTTTCAAGTCGTACAATGCTTTGTGGAGTTTACAAAAATGATTTTTTGTCCCTTCCAGAACATATCCTTCGGGCTAGATCATGTAGATATCTTCTTGTATCATTCCATTCAGATAGGCTGTTTGTACATCAAGTTGATGCACTTCGAGGTCAGCAGCTGCAACATAAGACAAGAGCATTCGGATCGACGAATGTTTGACAACTGGACTAAAAGTCTCACTGTAGTCGACATTTGGGTGCTACCAATCTTGCCTTCCTTTGATCAATTGCTCCGTTGGCATTGTATTTGATGTTGAAGATCCATTTGCAATCAATGATATTGCAGCCAATAGGAGCTTCGACTAATGACCATGTCTGGTTCTTGATCAGAGAGGAATACTCTCTATCCATAGCTTCTATCCAAAGATCAGAGTCTGGGTGGCTAAGTGCCTCTTTAGCTGTTGTCGGTTCCTGCATCAAGAGACAGGCAGACTCAGGAGTATACCTTGTGGGCTGTGTGCACACTCAGCTTGATCTTCTGGGAAGTTTCGACTTAATAAATTGCTCATGGGATTTGTTGCTGGGTAGCAACAACATCTTCGTCTGATTCGCTGTCTTGAAATGGGTCGACAATGGACATGCCTGAGCCAGAAACACAGACTGTCGTGTCAATGGCAGGTGATGGAGAACCTTCTTGAGCAATGTCCTTGCCTTTGAGGTCGACGAACTGATCCTTGATAAAGATTGTATCCCGACTATACAAGATTTGCTAGGTATGAGGACCATACAGCTTACAAGTACTATCAGACAAAGTATATCCGATCAGGATGGTCTTGAGACCTTGGAAGTCCAATTTCTTCCTTGTGTCTTTTGGGATCTGCGCATGGGCAATGCACCCAAACACTCTGAGGTTCTTCAAAGAAGGCTTAGAGCCTGTCCACACCTCGTGGGGTGTCTTGTATGAGAGGGCCTTGGTCGAACATATATTCTGGACATAAGCTGCAGTGGAGACAGCTTCAGCCCAGAATCTCTTGGGCAACGATGCATGCGATAACATACATTTGGCAGATTCAACCAGAGTACGGGTCTTTCTCTCGGCTAAGCCATTAGACCGAGAATTGTAAGGAGTGATGCCATCCCTAAGCTTCCACTTGGAAATGGCTTGCTCATCGACACTGGGAAGTAGTTCAGTTCCAACAACTATTTTCCAAAGCTCCTTGACCATCAGTACTACTTTCATTTTGAATTTCCATAAGTGGTAATTCGAACCATCGAGTTTCTCTACCATTAGAGTAGACTATGATTTCGAATCCATCTAGAAATTCAGGATGAGTGTATGTAGATAGTAGATTATATGACTGGAAATGATTATAGTAAGTGACTACTCTTTATCAGAACAATCGTTTTGATAATGTAAGCTCTAAGTCCACTTTAAGATAATCAAAGAGTAGAAATTTCTACTCTGATACCATGTTGGGATTGTAAGGATGGTATTTGTTTCTTTACGTTGCTATTAAAAGATGAGAAAGTGATGTGGGTTGAGTATAAACTCATTTTGTTTCGATTACCTGGATTAAGCTTGCTCTTGCATTGTAGTGTGCTTGTGTATTGGCAAGAATATTGTGTTGTAAAGTGGTTTGTGGATTGTGGATTGAATGAGTTGACACTCATTGTAGGAGAAGAATAATTGGGAATTGCTTATAGGGTTGTCCCTCGTATTGAGAGTGCATAGAGTTGAATGAGTTTTATGAGAGTAACATTGTTGAGAAGCCAAATTTGCAAACAACAAACATTGTGTGGCTAGCATGCGGCCCTTTTTATATCTCTATCAGCGGCCTACCACAGATGTTTGTGGGTTGTACCAGTCATCCAGCAGCCTCCATAGTCCAATTGCGGTGTTTTGTAGCTGTACCAGCAGAAAAACAGCCATTCTGACCTATTTGCAACCTCCCTACACATCATTTCTAGCTGCAGTAGATCAAACAAATCTATTTGGCTCCCCATAATTTTAACACCCTGACGCACCTTGGCACGCGCCAAGGTGCATTAGGGTGCTACTTGCTGCCTATCAGACCTGCAGCAGCCCTACAGAGACTCGCTGGAGCCATTTCAGGTCCTATCCTGCTGTTTGCGGCCTGTTTGCCTACTACCCTATGACCTACAAATTTACTTCTCACAGCTCAACATTCCAATCTATGCTCTGACTGTATCATGTCTTGCATGTGAACAGGCAAATGATAATCGGTTGAAGCATTCATGACTAGGTTTCCACGCAAGTCGGCTACCTAAACTGCACGTCGAGGTATGAGTTGATTTTCATATCTATTCGTATCAATGGTAAAAGTTGTGGGTTCATATATGACTTTACTTGACTTGATTTTTCCGTCGCTATTCGTCCCAATAAATTCAAGAAACTGTTTTTTGTAAGCTGTCTACTTTCAATCCAAACATAGTATGCTAGGATAGCCTTAATCACTCGTGGTTTGAATGTGATTTTTACAAGTGTTTTTAGATGAATCAAGCTACGGAAAGTTAAGCATACCACCTTGAAGGTTAAACACCATCATTACTTCTCTCATTTACTATGTTACGACATCGTCCATAGAGTAGTTAAGACCTGAATTTCGTAGTTGCATTCAAGTAAATTCCAATATACATTGATCAAAATTGGTGTTTTTTTTTCCAAATGGATAATTGGGAGTGTTGTTTTTAGTGAACCGTATTAAAATGTCCAGAATTGTAGTATTGCATGAACAAATGTGGTATGGGTAATTAGAACAACAATTGTTTATTGTTTTCCGACTTGGTTAGTGAAAGCAAGAACGATTGTAACCGAGGTTTATTGGCATTGTATGTAAGTAATTATATGGATGCATTTTTATGGAAAGATGAATGTGTTTTACTCTATGCTTGGCTAAAAATAGACCTGTTAGTCTAAACCGCAATAAAAAGTCAAATTCGGAAGCATTTTTTCGTCTTTGTCAGTTTTGAAGAGTGTTAACTGGATCCGACCTCTGTGAAACACCAGAGTGGGCCGTCCACCATCCGCAGTTGAGATACACTGTCTTGGTTAAGAGTCGTCTAGTCACACTCGCCGTCGGAACTGTCTAGCAAAATGCCCAGACCTGACGGTCAGCAAACATACCACCGCTCACCAAACAAGGCGGTGTGTATAACTTGTACCCCACGAGCACATCATAGGCAATAAATCAGTTTCAAGCCCCTGTAGTATTTTTACTAGCCGCAAACCGAATTCAGTGGTGATATGTGTATAATCGACATTTTGACCATTGATGACCAATTATCCCTAAGCATAGTTATTTGGACATTATATGTGAGTCAAAACACCACATTTTTACTCAAGTGTTGATGCGCTGTTGAGCACCAACATCACCAAAGCTATGGGTAGCTTTGGCGTTTAAAGTTCATATCCGCCTAAGGGCATGTACTTTAGGTGAGCATATTCTCCTCAACTCAAAGCTTTTGTTGGTAGTTAGGTTCTATCAAGAAGGTATATTTTATTGTAAGGACTCTATAACAATTCTATTTACTATAGAGTTTGTAATTTTTGTGTTGTGGCAATAATGTATAACACACACACACACACACACACACACACACACACATTTTTAATCCCGCAACAAGGTTGTATTAAAATTTTGTTCAAATCAAGTCTCACATTATCTTTGTGTATAGTTACACAACAAGCTTCACATTGACTATATATACATGCTATAACACTCAAATTAGAATGATCATGAAAATTTATTTTCCAACAACCAATGGTCTATAATTTACACCAAGCTTGCTAGCCGTAGCCGCACCTCGTATCTTTTCCAAATTATATTATATTTAATTGCCATTTTTTCTCACACTATGTTGATGTCAACTTAGTTCACATGGACTTTTTTAGATTTATTTATATGACAAGCAACTTGAAGCCTTAAGCAGCAAGAGAACTAATAATTGTGGTAATCACCTTGCATCCATGCACAATAGCATTGAGGGTTAGATTTGATGCAACACAGAAGTTTTTATCACATAACTAGAATGCATGAAAATTTTTGGTAACCAAGTCTATGTCCATAGTCACAATCAACTTCATGTTACAATATACTTAAACTTGACTGCATGCATTGTTGTAGAATTCAAAGCACGATCATGAAAATTCATTTTCCAACACCCAAGTATCTATAGTTAGTTTTTGAAAATTTCTAGAATTGGTACTTCTTTGAACTTAGATTTAATAATAGCAAAATTAGTAATTTAAGGCATTAACGATGCCAAAGATAAGCATCAATCAAGGGTGCCATTCTATCTCAAAAGAATACAATAATATTTTTTAAGAAAGTATGCTAAGCTATATGTCATATACTTGATTGGTCAAATTTACTTTAGATTTTATATAAAGCTAAAAATTGAAAACGATAGATTTTGTTTATGCAATTCTGTTTCATTTGAATCACAGTAATCCATATCTATGAAATATTGTGAAATGCCATCATGGCCTAGTGATGTGGATTTGATTCTACTATTGCATGTGATTAGATTGTGTACCATTGATTTGACTATGATAGTGAGAATATCATGTATGCATAAGCAACAAGTACATGATAGCCATCCTCATAGAATTAATATATGTTCTCTCAATATGGTTCACCATGTTAAGTCACTAAAGGCCTATACTAAGAATATGAGTAACATGATAACCTATCATAACATATGTGCATTCCTACAAGGTGTGTGACAACGTGGTAAAACATTGTATACTGAATGTGAGAAGATGTAAGACTATGGTAAAAAGTATGAGTTCAATTTTAAATCCATACTATCTAGATTGAATCCAAAAGATTGTTTTCACATCATTTTGTTGGGGTCATTTCATATTTCTAGATAATGTTGTAGGCCATGATAAATTTATTATTATGTCAATATGATCTCATTTTTTATTCAAGAACTTGAAATAAATTATTGTTATTATATTATTATGTTGTATTCCAATTTCAAAAGAATGAAATAGGACTATAAGATTAATCAAAAATCACTCCCAAAAGAAGGCATTGACAAAAAATGCTCATCCTAGTAATATTTCATGCGTAGAGATATGTCGTACTCAAAAGTCAATCTATGTCCCACATAGTAGCTAAGTTTAGTATGAGTGGCTCATGGGGTATTGGAGATGTAATATTGAGTCATCTGGGCCTCACACTCCCACTTAGCTTTGCCATTGCTATTGGCACTGTGATTCACACTTATTCTATTAGCACTAGCATTCACCCAATTTCTATTTTCATTACTTCTCATGTGGTCGATTTTGGCATTGCCTCCCATGACATTTTTGGCTCAACCTGGTTTAAGGGTGTATATAATGTATACTAGTGTAAGATGTTGATTGTATACTATTCTAGCATTATGTACTATCTAGAGAAAAAAAGAACTTGATTTGTACTATATTTTTGAAATATCATCTAATAGAAACTTGAATACCATTGGTTATTGTAATCTTGATTTCCATTGGTTGTTTTTAAACGTTTATTGTTTGAAAACACCTACTTCTTTCCTTGGTTGTAAGCAAATTGGGTAATAGTTGGTGTTGAATTGTATACACTTAGCCTCTGCACTCTTCATGGGGAAGTTCCTTGAGATTCCTCTCAATGTACTTCTACTACATGGCATGTCACAACTTATTCTATAGAGTAAGTATTTTGTTAAATAGGCCAGTACAACACGATACAACCAAAACAAAACCAAAAAAATATCGTTAATGTGTAAAAAAAGAGTGAATGACACATTCTTGATGATCATTATTGTTTGCTATAAGGAAATTGATGAAAATCAGTTCTCTTAAGTTAAGTTTATTTTTTTAAAGTAGTTACTACAATTTGTACCTTGTCATTTTAACAATTGTGCTCCTACATCATTTCCTTACTTTCACATGAAATAGGTCTTGTTTATGATGTCTTTGATTTGCTTGCATATCCTTGAACAAGCTTCTTGATTTCTTTCAATTTTAGTTAAATTGTGAAGGAATTATTCAGGCCTTTTTTTTTACTTTTCAAGCATCCTAAAGATCACACAATGTGAAAGTGTTAGATTTCTATCTTTGATGAAGTCAAAGGTCTGAATCCTTGTGATATGAATCTGTTAACATTGGTTGTAGGAATCAACAAACATTTCTGAGCACTATATGCTTTTAGGTCCCACAACACTGCCACAACTTTGATGCTTGGTTCTTGGTAAGGCATGGACCAACGTTTGCTTGCATAAAACCAAGAACTTATTTGTCGCTATCGTCATGCTCCTCGACAACAACTCTAACATCTGCAATGGCTTGTCAAGATAGGCCTGCGTAACTGAGTGCCTCTCTCAGCTTTTTTTTTTTTCAAGATACTTCTCATAGCCTATCTTCTTTCCAATGGCTCAAATGTGATGAATCTCGTTTTTATGCCCAATGGAATAGGTCCTAGATACGGCCTAGTCTCTAGTATAAGCTTGTTCGTATACCATTTGTCAATCATCTACACATATTGACCGAAGGAAAATGCTATTCGGTAGAAGAGTCTTGCCATCATCAGGTGTTTGCTTTCAGCTTATAGCGGCTGGTTGACATACAACCAAATTGGTGGCATTCCTTTGTCCTAGTAGCAATCCAATGACACAAGAAAGGCTATGGAAATGCAATAAGTTGCACTTTCTCAAATTGTGAGTGGTCGCTGCCAGATCACCACCAAACCTAAATGCACCTTACGTATTATTTGACACCTGTATGGAGGAAATGCGCTGCTGGCTGAAGATCAGAGATAGTGTTTCATGCATTCTTGGAGTGGTCAATTTAGTTCCAACTGAATGTATAATGGCATACACTTAGAATCTGATATGAATTAGCCCTAACTGATTAGAAGATGGCCGCTGAAGAGAAACCATCGTTTCTAGAAATCTGCCTTAGTTCTGTGTGAAAAATGGTGGGCTGCCCGTAGCAATGTATTGACTGTAAGAGGATTCACATGCGCTCAATTGGCTGCCTGCCTACCTTTGAACGTTGATTCGAAAGTCTGCCTTCGAAGAAAGAGAATAGTTCGAGTGCTCCACATTTGTATAGCGCGAGAGAGACCCGAACCGAAAACATTCGAATAGCGAGCCTTCGATAGTTGGTCTTCTAAAAAATAGAAGGGCTCAAATCTGATCTAAAGAGAGAAAGTGAGAAGCGTCGATAGGTTCGGTCCTCCTCAATAAGTGAATGTTCTACCTTTGGGAAGTGGGCTTTTGAATAAGTGTGGCAACAGGCCTTAGAGCCTCCAATTATAAGAACTTCGAGTAGTCAACATACAGCGAGTTTGAATGGGTCTGCAGGCTCTGAATGCATGAAATTCGATAGCAAGGAGTTTGAGCCTTCGACATTCGATTATAATGGCTCGTTGATAGACTGGCTTTGAACTTGATAGGTGCCCTTCATAGATCTCGAATAGTAGCCAAAGGGATCCTTCAAGGACATGTTTGATAATGGCCCTTCCAACTTGGCTTTCAACCTTCAAGAGTGATAGGAGCATTTAGACACTTTCATAAATAATCCCATAGCAGCTGCCTTAGATACTTGCTGGTGTAGATTCTACCTTTAACACAAATGTACAATGGTGCTTGCCTTATAGGCAAGTGGCCTTCAAATTTCGAAGAGAGAGGATATTTGAAGAGTCACTTACCGAAAGGTATGCTTATGGTGGCGTTCTCTCTCAAGCCTGTGAGCTTGAACACTCTTGAGCATTCCAGCTCACTTCTTTAGAGTTGATTAGAGATTGCTTTTGCACTTACTACCTATCAACATTGTGCTTAATTCAGACTTTAGACAAATCTAGCACATGTTTGGACATTTGGATGCGCAGTGTATATGCTTATACCAGATAAGCTAAGAAAGAAACTCGATGAAAAGACAGAACAAGATTTTCTGGTAGGATTCGAGTTACATTCGTCATATTATCGTGTCTATGTACCAGAAATTGGCAAGATAAAAGTTGTTCGAGATGTTAAATTTGATGAGACGAAATACATAGCAGATAGTGATCTAGTCGGCTATGAAATTCTCAAAAATTATTATGAGCTACCAACGACGACAGAAGAAAAACAAGCAAAAGATGAAAGAGAGTTACCAAATTCATAAAGAGATCAAGATCAAGTGTCTGACAGACTCGAATCAGCAGTTCAAATTTCAGCAAAAAAAGCTCGAATCAGAATCGAACTCAAAACCACCTGTGAAAATATCTGACAGACAATGTAAACAACCAGAAAGGTATGGTCATGATGTTTTTAATACAGCCATCAAATTTTGTGATTTCTCTAACGAACCTCAAACATTCGAGGAAGCTGTTGATGGACCAGATAAAGATCGCTGGATTCAGGCAATGGAGGACAAAATTTCATCCATGTATAAGAACAATGTATGGACACTTGCACCTATATCTAATGGCAGAAAACCAGTCAAGTGCAAGTGGATCTACAAGATCAAAACAGGTCCTGATGGAGAAAACATCAAATACAAAGAAAGGTTAGTTGCTAAAGGATTTTCACAGAAGTATGAAATTAATTACACTGATATTTTCTCACCGGTAGTCAAACATACATCAATTCACTTGTTATTTGCATATGCAGTGGCTCATGATCTGAAAATCCATATTGTGAATGAGAAGACTGCTTTCTTGCATGCAAAATTGGAAGAAGATTTATTTATGGACCAACCACTTGGTTTTGTAAGCCAAGAATATCCAGGATACATGTCACATGAATAAAAGCATTTATGGTCTGAAACAAGCAGCCAGACAATGGTATAGAAAGAAGGACGAAGCACTACATTCTATAGGCTTCAAACTTCTATTTGCTGAATCAAATATCTATATCAAGCAAGTCTAAAATGGAATAATCATTCTAGCTATCTATGTTGATGACACACTTATCTTCTCAAAAAGAGATAAGTTAATTTTAGATGTCAAAAGAGACATTTCTGAAATATTTGAGATCGCTGACCTAGGAGAAGCTAAAATCTATCTAGGCTTGCAGATCGTGAGAGACTTTGAAGTTGGTAAGTTGTATCTTCACCAACAAAAATACACTCAAAAGATCATTGAAGACTTCAACATGCTCGAATGCAAAGGTGTGCATACTCCTATGATACCTGGAACAATACTGGGTCCTGTGAAGTGGAATATGTAGCAGCAACCAAGATGGCAAACGAGCTGATATGGATTAAACAGATGTTGGAAAGATTTGATGAATCTATTTTTGAACCTTATGTCTTGTTAATGGATAACACTTCAGCAATCTATCTTACGAAAGATCTTGTATTTCACTCAAAAACGAAGCACATAGCTATTAAATATCATGTGATTCGGGACTTAGTTGAGAAGAAGATACTGAAGACAGTCTTCATACCCACAGAGGAAATGACATCTTTACGAAGCCACTGAGTAAAGCTTTGTTCGAGAAGCAACGGAGAAGATTGGGTTGATCCAACTGCCCACTTTGAGAGGGAGCTGTAGAACAACTGATCAGACAGATTTTGATTCTCTAACAAAGCGCACAGTTTACTTGACAAAGGATGAGAAAGAAACGAACGCGAACTCAAAATATTTCTTTCATGACCAACTCAAAAGATTCGCAAAGGATTCGCAAAATTTATCTTGCAGTCAACTCGAAAGATTCGTGAAACAGTTTCTTGTAAAAGCTCGTGGCTTTCTTGTTGAAGCTCGAAAGATTCGTGAACAGAATCTTGTCGCAAAATATTCTGTTTCTTGTTTCAAACCTCAAATGTTGCGATACTGTCACGAACAGTTCGTGAAATATTCTAAATTTCTTCTTCAAGCTCAAAGTTGTCATTTGTCGTGAACAATTCGCGAAAGACGAAAATGTCGCGAAGAGACAAGTGTCGCAAACAATTCGCGAAACACGAAGGTGAGACGAAGAGATGGACTGTCGTAAATAATTCGCAAATAGAATTTATCCGACCCTGGAAACAGAGTGTCTATTTGAATATCATGAATATCAACCGTTGTAGAGAGTTAGATATCTACTATTACAGAAATAAAAGGCCAAAAGACCTGTAAATAAAAGGCCAAAAGACCTGTCCTATAGCAATATAAATACATGTGCACTACTCGTTGTAACTTACTCAATCAAAGACAGCAAGATAATTCAACAAGAGATGTATATTGATGATTCAGATTCAGAGTTATAAAAATTTTTCTTTGATCAATAGTTTCTTATTGTCTAAAATTGTCTAACTTTCACCGTGTTCTCTGTGGAAGAATAATTACTATTTTTTCTATAGAATTCGAATCTCCAAAATTTGAGTCATCAAAACACGAATCATTCGAGTTCATCCTAAGCACCAGTACACTATGTAAATACACACACACACACACACTCTCTCTATGACAACTTTGTAGTCTTACTCTCTGAAGTTGAATGTCTGCGCAATAATCAACTGGAGCAGAAGCAAAATCGACGACGAACTCTTCGAGTTCGAGATCTTTGACTACATCCTCTTCGATCGCCTACAAACTCAAAGTCTTCGAGTTGAGATCCACGTCATAGAACACGTCACAGTCCACTTTAGCGATTTTCAGTAACTGCACTATTTCACTCTAATGTCGAAGGAAGCATGGCTATCTCAAATGCCTAATTATTCGTTCCCTTCATGGTGTCTTTGACACTTACCAAGACATTCCTCCATTCGATCTAAGTCAATGCTGATATCGTAGTTTTGGTAAAAGTCTTGTAATTTTCTCTATGTTGGAGCTGTGTTTCTTTTTCTACACCTAATCTATTCGAGAGCACCCCAACACAGACAAGCTTCAAAAGAAGCTTGATGAGAAAGTCGAACAAGGATACCTCGTCGGATATGACAACAACCATTCGTCATACTATAGAATCTAAATGCCAGAAATGAATCAAGTAAAGATAGTTAGAGACGTCAAGTTCAATTTGACTAGAACAATGGCCGATGATGATTCAACCAACTATGAGATCTTAGGAAAGTAATACTACGATCTGCCAACCATGACAGAGGGAGCCGAACCCGAACATTCAGACGAAGATGTTCGAACCCCACATCAGCATCAGTTGAGTAACGAATCAGATGACGAAAGGACAACAAGCATGCTTGTAGCTAGAACATCTATAAACCGAAATGGTTCTAGACCTAGCTGAAGAGACAAAGACAAGGACATTGCAGTATCTAAAGAATCTCCTAGGAGATCAACAAGAGAACAAAGAGCGCCAACCATATTTGTACCAGACAGCTCGGCTTCGACATCCAAAGAGTTCTGTGGATACAGTAACGAACTACAAACATTCGAGAAAGCCATTGACAATCCAGACAAGGACAAATGGATCCAAGCCATGAACGAAAAGATCGAATCCATGAAGAAGAATGAGGTATGGACACTGCAAGCAGTACTAGATAAGTGAAAGATTGTGCAATACAAATGGGTATACAAGCTGAAGTACGGACCGAATGGAAATGTTTTGAGGTACAAGCCAGACTTGTAGCAAAGCGTTTCTCTCATAATTACGACATTGACTACATCGAGACCTTCTCTCTAGTCGTGAAGCATGCGTCCCTACATTTGCTATTTGCATATGCAGCTGCTTACGACCTCAAGATTCACATAGTTGATGAGAAGACAACATTCTTACATGGCGAATTAGACGAAGAAGTCTACATGGACCAATCTCCAGGTGACAACTACGAATCACTTCCCACCTATGCCTGTCGAATGCACAGAAGTATCTATGGATTGAAGCAATCCGCGCGACATGGTACAAGAAAAAGAATCATGCCCTACGATCCTTGGGTTTCCGACCACTAATCGTCGATTCCAATGTTTATGTAAGGATTATAGATGGAGAGATCATCATTGTTGTTGTGTATGTGGATGACACACTGATACTTTGTAGTTTCGAAGAGCTAATTGTCAAAGTAGAGATAGACATCTCAAAACATTTCGAGATAATAGATCTAGGAGAAGCCATATGTTATCTAGGGATGCAAATCGCTTGCGACTATGATGAAGGAAAGCTATACCTTTATCAGTCCAGGTACATCCATAAGATCCTAGATGATTTCGGGATGATAGATTGCAATGGGGCAAACACCCCCATGATTGTAGGAACAATTATGACAAACAAAGATTGTCTGAAGACTGACGAAGAAAAGGAGATAATGCATCACACGTCTTACAGGAGGCTAATTGGATCACTGATGTATCTAGCATAGAAACATGAGTCCTGACATTGCTTATGTCATGTTTAGGATGAGCCAGTTCAGCACGAGGACACATTGAGAGATTGCCAAACGAATCCTACACTACCTTCAGAAGACGAAGAATTTTGGGCTATGTTACTCTCACGATGCCGGATTCCATATGCACTCCTACAACAATGCAAGGTGGGCATCACTCAAGGACGACTGTAAAAGTGTCTCAGGAGGGTGCACCATTGCAGCAAGCGTAGCAATTCTCTGGGTTTGCAAGAAGCATACCATCATAGCTCGGTCATTCTGCGAAGCAGAATATGTTGCAGCCGAGAACGAAATCACATGGCTCAAACGGATTGGGTGAAACCACCAAAGAGCCGCCGATCTTGCAGATGGATAATACTTCTAACATATACTTGACAAAGGATCTCGTGTTTCATTCAAGAACGAAACACATCACAATCAAATATCATTTGATAAGGGACCTAGTCGATAGAAATGAATTAAAGACCAGCTTCATTGGAACGAAGTAGATGGTGGCAGACATCTTCACCAAGCCCTTAGACAAATGTTTGTTCAAGAGGCAGAGGAAGAGTCTGAGAGTCGTAGAGTACCACGCTTTGAGAGAAAGCTGAAGAAACAAAATGTTTCGAGCTACAAAGCTTTGCTAGCTTGCGAGTTCATGTTTGCAGAAATACAAAGGAACTGCCCACAAGCAAAGATCGTTCCAGTCCATAATCACCACATAACCGTTTCAGTCGAACAAGACATGAAGACGAATACCTCAAAGGTCAAACATTCGAAGACTGAAGGAGCTCAAAGGAGAAGCTGAAGGTCGAACAAGACACGAAGGTGAAGAAGACTCGAAGACCGAAAGGTGGCGAATTTTCATGTTCATAGTACAAGGAGATCAAAGAAAGTACTAGGAGGAATACCCCCTGCACGGAGGATGTTGACAACAATCTGAATAGCGTTGGAATGTGCCTAACCAGGGAATCACAAGTAGAGTGCGCCAATGGATAGTAGAACCCAAGAGAACCATGTATAAGCATGAATGAGGTAAGAGAGGTAGAAGATCAACCATCTCTCACGTGTGTACAACTATATACAGCAAATCTATGAATCTTGGAAATATTTTTACAAGTGAGAGAGAAGCACTTCGAATTTTCAGATTTGAAGCTTAGTTTTCTTTGTAAATTTTTTTCACATTTTTCATTTTGAAGTTTTATTGAAGAAAACAAACCTAACCCTACCTACCTACAGCCCTAACTTAGCTGACCTAACATGGTCTAAACCTAACCCTATACTCTCTCACCTCATCCACCTTAGGCCAGAATACCGTCATACGGGCAGAGAACATATTCAATCTGCGGTCGCTAGGAGATAGTTGCACATGATTTTGGAAGAAAGAGCCATTGCTGTTGAAAACAAGATCAAAAGTGAATCCGGCAGAGATTTGCACCTGATTTTTTATGTACATAATCTTTGTCAAAGAGGATCAAGCTGTAAAATATAGTCCATGTCACTCCTGATTCAGAGTAACGGTCAGAAATAAGGATCATCGTTCGATTTGCTCTTCCTGTACGACGGATCATTATCATCCAGAACAAGCTCAGACAGATTATCGGATTCGGATTTTCCGCAAATTTGATTGAGCAGTTCTCTTCCGTTTGAGCCTTTAACAAAAGCCTTCAATATAAGGTTCGTTATGCCTCCGGATGTTGGTGAGATTCCAACATTGTTGTCATCAAGGTGAGACCAGAACTTTATGAAATATTTAGAAAGCTTTCTGATGTGTGAATACATAACTTCCGTAGGCGAGTTTAGCTCTACAGCCTCGTCGTAGAAGAGAACATTCTCGTTGCTAGGAATCAGATCGTTGGCAGCAGTCGCCATCGTCGCACTTCTGCTTGATAAGCCCAATGCAATTTTGTTTGCTTCTAATTCAATTTTGCTTCAACAACGATCAGTTCACTTTCTGTTTCTGTTTTGCAAGCGCAAATTTATATTCCCTGATCTTTTGATTTCTGCTTTGAATGCAGAAATTTACATTTGCCCATTCCTGACTTCGCAACAACAATCAATTCTTTGGCTTTCTCCTTCACGTTTCCATTTCCCTGCTTCGGTTACCTTCGCTCTCTCTCTACCGCGACGTCGGCTACCTCCTCTCTCTCTCTCTACCTGCTTCGGTTACCTTCGCTCTCTCTCTCTCTATCGCGATGTCGGCTACCTCTTCTCTCTCTCTCTCTAAGCGTCGGCTACCTCTTCTCTCTCTACCTTCACGTCGACTACCTCCTCTCTCTCTCTCTAAGCGTCGGCTACCCTCTCTCTCTCTAAATGCGACGGTTGAGATTTTCTCTCTCTAAATTGCGTCTGTTGAGATTTTCTCTGTATTTTCTCTCTCTAGCTTGATCCATTTCTATTTGCATACAATTTTTCTAAAATTTAGGGTTGTCACGAGCACTCAAATGCACCACAAGAGCATCCTGGATAAAAAATTTTGCCGACAATTTTAGGATTTACGGTTTCAAATATTTTTCGTGGAGCACTCCAATGTTTCATGGATTTCAAAGTGTTATCCATTTCAATTTGTAAATTTTTTTTTAACACCCCCCCTTCTAAGCTGTATATAATCCATTTTACTAATTTTTTCTTTTAACTTCCGTAACTTTCTTGTTTGAGCTCGGATTTTGGTCGAGTAAAAACGAAAAGTCATTAGAATGACAAGACACGACGAACACTGAAAAGTTATTGAAATTTTGTAATTATTGTTTTTTTTCATTTATTTTTTAAGACCCCTTTTCTTGCATCAGATTTTACGTGTTTTTATTAGTTATTTTCGAAGCTCCATAATTTCTCCGTTGAGCTCGGAATTCGATGCTGTAAGATGCAAAATTGTTCGTGGTGACAAATGGGACACAACTGCTACTTCATTTTAATTTGTTACATTTTCCATTCACAACGATTTTATTCTTCGAGGACTCAAAATCTTTAAGTGGGTGGAGAAGAGCAATTTTATCAGCTTGTAAAATACCATTCTGAATAAATTTCAGATGGTGAATTCATAGTCCACAAGTCTTCACTAGTCATTAATGATGGATTACCGTTATAGTCAAAACATTCATCTTCCATCAATACAATCTGAAATCGTATGTTACAACCTTGCATTTGACGGACAACCAAGTTCAATCAGCATTGATGATTGGTTGACTAAATTGGAAGCTTATTTTTGTCATCGCCATTATTCTGAAGAGCATAAATTTATTTTGCTTCACTGTGCTTTCAAGGAGAAGTTCAACCATGGTGGGATACTCAAGCACATTTAAGCACAAAGCTTTGGAGTCAATTCAAAATTGCTTTCATTGATAGTATTACCAGGTTTTATGAGAAATCATTCGAATCTCTCAAATAAACTGGTTTAGAAGACAAAATTTGAGTATAGAAAATGTTTGAACTACTATGTGGGTTTCCTTCAAACGCCTATAAAGAATGTGCTTTAACCAACTCTTTCCAAATCCATTTATGCTGCTAGTTTTATGGAGTTGCACAATATGATGGATCGTGCACTTGCTCTGGAGCACTTATCTACAAACCATATCAATGGGTGGAAAGTCATCGTTCAACGGAAACCCTATTATTACAACCAACGACTGTCTGAATACGTTAGTCCTACGTTTGATGGAAGCATCCACTCCATTAATGTAGAAAATTGGCTAGAGGATTTGGATTATAACTTCTACTATAGTGGAGGTATTGGTGACAGTGATATAGTTTTCTTTGCTTCGTCGGGTTTCCAAGGACGTGTTCAGTCATGGTGGAACATCGTTTACAACTTTCTTCCTGAGAACTGGTTAACTTTCAAAAGAGTTTGTAGACAGATCTTCAATTGATCTGACTGCATCCAATGGTGTTCTTTGGACCAGACAACT
Organism: Diphasiastrum complanatum; assembly: GCA_029204225.1. Classification (NCBI taxonomy): domain Eukaryota; kingdom Viridiplantae; phylum Streptophyta; class Lycopodiopsida; order Lycopodiales; family Lycopodiaceae; genus Diphasiastrum; species Diphasiastrum complanatum. Next base: position 64,330,070 of record CM055101.1, read on the forward strand.
ATAGTTGCTGAGTACAATAGAAAATTCCAACAAATGGTCACAATCTAGATGGTTTGAGGAAATGAAGATGCAAATTCAGAAAGTGAGTGTATACACTAAAACATTAGTGGATCGACAACCGCATGTGAATGAAAGAGAAGAAACTTCTGAAGATGAAGATGATCCCATCAATGAGTCTGATGAGCAAAGTGATAACGACGAAGCGGATGAGCAAAGCGAGGACAATGAGTTAGATGAGCAAAGCGACAACAAAAGTCAAGTCTTAGATCCAGATACAGTTGCAGGCAACAAAAGTCCAATTCAAGATTTTGATCAAGTTACAACAACAGATGGTGAAAATCAGGATTCAGACGAAAGTCAAGATTCAAATCAAGATGTGAAGATAATTGAACCACTTCGACCATCGAAGTCCAGAACTTGACCTACATCAATGCCTTAATCTGGTCAATGAACAAGCAACTGTGGATCGTCAGATTGGGAATATTGCTACGCTCGAAGAAAGTCGATCAAGGCATTCACCAAACTTTCAAATTCAGGACTATATGACGCTGATATTCCATGATTTGGAATTGAGTGGTTATTATAAGGATACGATCTACGAACTATGTCAAATTGATATGGGAGCTTTTGAGAATAATTTTATTTTTGACAATGATCTAAGGGAGTATGAGGTATTCAACATGGATACTGGTAGAAATGAAGAGATTTCATTAATCCAAGAAAATTCTACTTGTATCAATACTTTGGATTATTGTTCAACGTCTCATGTACCCATTAGTCAAGAGCTTCAGTGGCTTTCATTGGAGAACCTTACTCCTATGGATTCTCTAGAATTCAAAAGCCAATATGTAATTCACATGCATGTTTGGAATGTATCGATGTGAATAATGATTGAAAAAATTCTCTCAGTCAACCAACACTCTATAGGAAGCTGATTTTAAAATATGCCATCAATCTATATCAGTTTTTTTGGAGAGGTTTACATTGCTCAATGGACTCTAATGTGATCAATCCTCAATTGAGTAATGTCAACAATGATTGTTCATCAATGGTTATTTGGAACAATCGAAACGTCAAATCCCTACTTCAATTTTGGAATGTATTTTCACTATTTGGGATTGATGCTTCAACGATTTATATGGGCAGGTGCAAATTTTATATTTCAAGACAAGAGTCCATTTTTGAGGCCAATCAAGTCAAATATTCACAACCACCTATGAATGAGATATTGACCAAATTTGAAAAAATATATTTCGGTCAACAATATGCCTAGAATTACATTTCACCATACAACCGAATTTCAATATTCATGCCGACTACTTCATATAGAGCATTTATATTTGAACAACAATTCATGACTACCATTGCTCATGGAAGAATTATAATGTTCTTCATCAAGTTGGTTAAACAACATGGATTGCCAGCTACGGTAGAAGAGCCAGATGCAAGACCAAACCAAGAATCCAAGAGAATTGGATAAGCATCTAAATTGGGATGATGTCGAGGAAACAGACAAAAGAGGATATTGCGGTGACACACTCTGTCCATTCCATACAGATTGGTTACCAATAAGCAATATGGTGCTTCATCAAACTCTTCTTCGACCATCAGTTTTTCCTCCATGAGAACAAGGACTACAGTCTGAAGCCAACAAAATAATTTCAATTCGACAACTTTGGATCTGTAATGAGGTAATACGTTTTTGGATGACACATCCTCAATCATGACTACTTAACTAAGGTGATCAAGTTGATCAGACAAGAGTCTTCATTTTTGAGGACAAAAATGTTTAAGTAGGGGGAGTGTCATGTACTTTTAGTACATCACTGCTTTTCAACGCATTAGAATATCCATTGTAAGCTTTGTAGGCCCAAAAGGAGCTATTAGCCTTAAGAACAAGGCGGGTCTCTCTTTAGGCCCTCCAAAGTAATTAATAAGGATAATAGGCCAACAAGGGCCCAAACTAGTTTAAATAATACTTAACAAGGGCTAACTATCCCTCAAGATAGTTAAGTTAAGTTAAGTAAGAGCATTGTCTATAACTAGGCAAGAGACATCATTTTGTGAATCTTTTGGCTCATTTGCAAGTGAGAGCTTCTAGCTTCCTTGTGAATGTGAGCCATAGGGATATCCATTGCTAGGTCTCATGTGCCCTATCCACATGAATCAATGCTCCATTTCCATTGATTGTACTCTTTCTTTCATTGCTAATGTGATTCCATTGTGATCTCCATGTTTCTAGATTTCTAGTGATATGCTATTTTGAATGCTATGTACTTTTCTTGCTATTAGCTTTACTTCTTTTGTAGTTGCTATTTACTTGAGATTTGGCACATGACACTCCCATGCATGTCCACTGCATGTAGGTACCCCTAACCCATAATAGCCAAGACCCATGCATAAGCATAGTGCATGTACACCTTATCCCATACTAAGATGCAACACACATGTCTATACCACATGCGGGTGTGACCCCACGATCCTACTCGATTATTATCTAGAATTCAACTAATGAAGTTTCCACTATTCTTGAGGATATTCATCAAATGATCTTTGTTCCTTCTAGAGAGATGTATTTGGGTACTCGCAAATCTCGTCAAAGACAAAAAGAGCTTGCTAACTTTTGGAGGGGCAATGTGCAAGAAATCAAGCTAGGTACAATGGCTGCCACACTTGCAAATAATGATCCTCTTGCCATCCTTTTTGGTTATGTAAGGTTGTCGACTTCTCAAACTTTGAGAATGGTGAGATTGTATCTATTAATGTACATTGGTATTGAACAAAACATCATGGTGCATATACAAGAAAGTATGTTTATGAAATAATTGCAAACTCAAATGGTAAAATAAAACATTGCGCAAGCAAAAATCGACCCCAAATAACTCACCTTGTCCTTGATGAAGTTGACATTATTGTTTATGATTTCAATTATCAAATTCAGGTCACCTACAAAAAACAACAAAGGAAATCATTCGTCAAAGACTGCCAAGAAAAGAATGTGTTGTTGAAGTTGGACCTTCGTCAAGAAGTACAAGAGGTTGACCTCGGATTGCACATGGATGAAGATAATGTTTTGATTGATAGTAATGAGGAGGATGGATCTTCCACTTCTTCACCTTTTGATGATGAAATTGATGATGTTGAATCTGGAGGTGCGGACAAGGACGATGATATGAGTTTTAATACCAGATCGAAAAAAAAATGTATTACATTTTGTACAAATCTGAATAAATTGTACTACTTTGGCCCTTTCTCATTTTTGCGTACTATAACTTTTAGCAAAATTTTTGAGTACTATATTTTTTCGCATGTTTAAAATTTTATTACAAATTTACTATAATTTTTGGTGGGTATTTTATGTACTTTTTGCAATGGGTATGATATTGTGGGGCATTCTTTTTCAAAATGTGCTAAGAAATGCCATTTTTAATATGATTCTAGGAATATTCCTTATAGTTCTCGCTCCATGAAATACTACCCATTCGATATGCGACGATGTTTTATATGAAACTTAATCCAATTGTCTTGTATTCAATAAATTCCTAAGAAGTACGGATTCACATAAAGGAGAAATAGATTTAAGGGCCTCTAGATTTTGTAAATAATGAGATACCATTTGAAATCCGAATTTATATCTCATAATTTTCCAAAATATTGTAAACAAATAAGGATTCATTTGTTAGTATTACCATTATAGTAATTACTAACCATTGGTCTACAGATCACTCTTGCACAAGAAGAGCAACAAGTCTCAACTTAGTTTCAACCCATTTTGTATAAGACTAGATCCATTTAGTATAGATCTTGGTAACAATTGATAGTATGAGAATAGACTACATAGAATTAGCATAGGGTAACTAAATCACTTTTAGACTAGCTGGATAGATCCAAAACAAGTAGGTTACATCTACTAAGTCTACTTAGGATTAAAAATTGATTACACAAAATTAGTGCAGTAGGATAATCTAGATCCTTGTAAGAAGCAAATTCTTGGGTAGAATACAATAGGAGTCATGCTAGATCAAAGTTAGTGATGTATAGGTTAGAGCAACTCGAATAAAGTAGATCATGTAAGCCTAGATTAAGTAAATTGTGTAGGAATTATTGATCACCTAAGCTTAGATAAAATGGAACTAGATTAGATCACAACAATCTAGATGAAAATTTTCTAGGTAGGTATACTTGAAGACTAGATAAGATTAACAAAGCTAGATGGAATTGGAAAAATGGAGTTATGAGCAATCAATTAGTTTCTCTAACTGAAAATTAGAATATAGGTAGGAATAGAACAAAGTAGATATGCTAGAAAGAAAAATAATTGTAGCTTTAAGGTAGATAGATTAGATAGAAGTGTATTAAAATGATGAGATAAAATAGAAATAGGTCAAGCTAGAAGTTTCAAACTAAATTAGTCTAAAATGACCCTTCTAGAATACCGATAGTTTGACTCAATAGTTTGACTTAGGGCCATTTAGGTTGAACCTAGTCTAGCAAAAGTAAGTTAGTCAAGACTTGATGAGTAGATTATACTGACTGTAGAGTTAGCTTGGGGTAAGTCACTTGTAAATATTTCTTAGTGAGGTGAAAACTGCTAGCACACACACGCCCACCATGACTCTACCAGCCGAATGCTCTAACTTGGACAAAAATGGACCTAAGTAAATAAAAGAGGCCAATGCTATTATATATAGACATCTTGATGTCTAGGTCTATCTTAGAAAATTTTATCATGAGACAAAGATAGGCCCATCTACTGTCAAAAACTAGCATTTTTTTGTGAACATTGGAAGATTATAATCAAATTAACCAACTAATATAACAACAAAATTAGAAATGGAAAGTGCACACAATAAACGATATGCAAAATTCACTCATAACATCTTTGTCCAAAAATTGGAGTACTATAAATAGGCAAACATAAGCAAGCATCTACTTCTAAAGTTTGTATTGCCAGTTTTACTTGCCCTCCTACTCACCAATATGTTTCTATTGCCTTTTATTTAACAAATTACTCAAAGTCAGCACACATCATTCCTACCATCATTCTCTCTAATATATCTACTTGCTCATTCTACTCGCACTTTGAGTTTTCATGCTTATTTTATATTAGTTTTACTCGTCCCTTCACTAGTACACCTATGGCATCTAGTACTCTAAAATATTTACTCATCATTCTACTCACCAAATGTCTTTTCAACTATTTGCTCCCGATCAAACTTCGATTTTATTCATGACCATCACCATTCTTCTTTTTGTAAGTTTCTTTGCCACATATCTACTCCAATTCTACTCAATTGTTTCTAATGCCCTTATTGATTTAATAGACTTTTGTTCCAATCCTTATGTTCCCAAAACTATTATCATTTCTCCCAACAAAACACTGCTCTTTGAATATTGAACAAACTTCCAATGAACAATTAAATATTGCAAGCCCACTTATTTCTCAATTTGATACATATTTTCAGTTTTTAATATATGTATGTATGTCAGTTGCATGTGTCTTATTTATGGCACATATGGATAGGAGTTGGGACATTCATCCCGTAACAGGGTCCGCCTTATCATGCAGTGGTATCTCCCAAAACATATATATATATTATTTTGTTTTTCAATTAAGTAATATAATTTCTGGAGTATCGCTTGGGTGGTGGAGTGTAATATTTCCTTCTATCCTTGTGATTCTAATAATTGATAGCTTGTTAGATTGGTACTGTAAAACTACGAAATCGATCATTTACATGGTATCACAACAAGGTTGGATGTATTTTTACAACTATCAGAAGTTGAAGTCTAGGAGAATTCGAAGAACCATTGTGGTTGGTTAAAATTTTATCAATTTTGTTCCAAAAAATCGTAAAGCATAGAGCTTTATTTTTTAGCATCATCACAAAGCCAAGGGAACTTATAGGCTGGAATTCAGTTATAGGTTCAAATTTCTCAGTTTTTCAAGCAAAACATAAATTTTTTGATAGGAATAAGCTATTTGTAGTTGATATTGCACCAAATCACATGTCATTCTTGCAGATGCTAAAGTTTTGCTAAACTGTTAAATATAAGCATTATTGACAATGTTTAGATTTCTAAGGTATTCTGGCCACTTGGCTAGACTGTCACATTTTCCGCTAAGGAGCGAAAAAGGCGAAAAAGATAAAGGTGCCTTAAAACTGATTTCTAAGTCATTCTGGCCACTTGGCCAGAGTGTCGCATTTTTCATGAAGGAGTGAAAAAGGCGAAGGTGCCTTAAAACTGATTTCTAAGTCATAGAAAAATCTCAAAGGGAAAAAAAAATGTGAAGGCCTAAAAATATGTTGTCGGCCTTCGGGGTTTTTCAGGATGCTCATTACTTGAACGATTTGTTTAAGGCTGAGCATAAGAAATCTAACACTCCCCCTTAATGTGGATCCTGAAAAACTTTGATCTTCAGATTTAACATATCGTTAAATCTGAGATGTTGCTCCTTTGATAGAGCCTTTGTGAAGTAATCTGCTGCCATGTGATTTGTTTTGCTAAAAATCAATACTACTTCCTTGTTGTGCACTTTCTCTCTAAGGTAGTGATATCTGATTTCTATATGTTTGGTTCGAGAGTGAAATCTCGGATTGAGAGATAGCGCTATTGTGCTTTGATTGTCACAATAGATTGTTGTAGGAAGTGGTCGTGCAAGATTGAGGTTTGCAAGCAGTTGCCTAAGCCAGATCGCCTCTTTGGTTGCATTTGTGGTAGTTGTTGATGATAATGCAACTGAGGTCTGCTTCTGGCTGTTCCATGAGATTGGGCCTAGGTTATATAAAAATACAAATCCAGAAGTTGATTTTCTAGTGTCGACATCTCCTGCTCAATCCGCATCTATGTAGGCTTCAAGGATATTGGCAGTTTGGCTACCTCCATAGCAGATGCTGAGGGTTTTCGTTGCTTGAATGTACTTTATGACCTTTGTTAGCGCTTTCCAATGAGCTAAGTGAACACTTGCATTCGATTGATAAAGCCATGTCGTCCAATTAGCACAAAAAAAGATGGCAAACCAAGTGATTTGATAACTATAAAATTCATTGTAAAAGGCTTGGCTTGAATGTATACAATGACATCCTTCAATTCTCCAACAAGCTTTCATAGAGTCAAATATGCTAACTTGATATTTCGCTGTGTTGGTCAAATATCAGTTAGCCCCAAAAGCATGAGCAGTGTTATGTTCACACTTGAACCAGAATCCATCGACACATTCTCAATTATGCACCCAACAATGGGAACATCAATTTCTGGTGCACCGAGATCTCCTAAATCAATAGATAATACACCAACATCTGGCAAAGAAACTCTTTTCTTCTTTCTGGGGGTAGAAAGACCTTTTAACTGCTTACGATAATAAATGTTGTCTGCCAAAAATTGCTCAAAAGTGATGTTCGGACAAAGAGATCCAATATCAGTCACTATATCAGAGTCTTTCATCTTTGCTTTTGAGATTGGCTTGTCAATAGTGGCATTGACAACTTGGTTTTTGTTATTTCAACGTCCCCTTCCTCAAACGTGACCTTCTTCTTTGGTCTTTTGTCTGCAACTTCAGAGATCTGCACTTTCAAATCATTAATTTTTTTATTAAGATCGGCCATGTTACTCTTCCAAAGATTTTCAACTTTAGAAGTTGCAGATTTATCCTCATTAGTTTTAGTGTCGTCCTTTCGTTTGGATCGACGTTTACTTCTTCTATCTCCTTTATCAGCTTCTGATTCCAATGAATCACTGGTATCAGACTCCGAGCTTGAAGAACTGGAACCTGTTTCAGTATTTGAATCATCTTCGCTATCACTAAAATCGATCTTAGACTTATGGGATCTTTTAGTAGATTGTCGCTTCCATGCTTCGAAGTCTTGAAGGTCTCAGCATTTGCTATTATTGTTGATAAGGAAGTCATATCTCCTTGTCTGCAATATTGATCGATTTTTGGTGTTAAACCTGCCAAAAACCATTCAATTTGCATATCAACGGGATATACACCGGTTAACTTTCCTATAAGATTCTTGACCTTTCGTGTATATTTTCGGAGAGATTCTTTATTTTTATTCTAAACATTGTTCAATCGTCCTAGAATTATGGATTTATAGCCGATTTCTTGGAACTGATTCAAAAACGCATCTTTCAGTAGTAACCAGGTTACTACACGGCCTAGTTCAACTTGACTGTACCATATGCATGTCTGCTTTCTCAGCAGACCGAAAAAGATTCACAGTTTGTCTACATCAGTTCCTTTGTTATTTGCATTAGCAATCGACTCGAACTGCGAGACATAGTTGTCTGCATCATCTGAAGTAGTTCCCTTTAAATAATCATACTTGATTTTTGAAATGGGAGTGAAACGTGGAGCAGGACCCTCCATACGAAGCTAAGTAAGAGTTCGAAAAGCTGATCGGTGATATCTTCAAGATTTCTTCGACTCGTACCCACACTTTGTCTTCGTAAAAATTCCTCTCTAAGCTTACGGTATCATTCTAATTGAGATTCTCTATCTCACATACACTAGAAATGGAGATGGAAGTGTCAGTTTCTAATTAACTTTATTTAGTTATCCTCGGCAACGACGCCAAAAATTGGTATATGTCATGCTATACCAATAGAGTTATTATAGATTTTGTAGTAATTAATGTCAAACCCCAAGAGGATAGTGCTTGAAAGCTGAATATTTGGTACAACTATGACTTATTTCGAATGAAGTGGAATCGAGAGTTATTCTGGTTGTCAACAGACATTTAGAAAGTAACCAGTATTACTTGTATTGGGGGTGTGTGGTGATAATAATTCCGAACAATAGTCTTGCCTCTATCGAATCAAATGAAGAGCGTTCTACAGGTGAGATGTTATCAGAGTAGTACCAAAGTACTACACTCCAGCTGATTATGTTGTTGGCAGAGATTCGAGAGATGTTCGATGTATTTGAGTACGAACAGAAAATTACTTAATCTTATTCACAAACTGTTCCGTTCTAGACAGAAGTCCTCAACAACTTAAGTCCAAATTATGGTTAAAGAACACGAATAGTTTTAGAGTATGTTAGAAACTAATGTTTGTTACAAACAAGAACACAGATCAATGACTCAATTCCTCAGACAGTGACTGCCATCTCAGATGTATACATACAGTTCTATCAATAATCGTGAAAGACTGTACCAAATGTAAACATTATTCGGGTGCCGAATACAAAGTGTTCGTGGCAGACGAATAAGATAGTTTTAAGACAGTTCTTTAGAACATTTTTACGGACATACAGCAAACGAATGTAATGCGCTAAGGCGACTGTCTGACCAGAGAGTAATTTATGAAATGCAGTCGAGATTGCTAATAGACTCAAGATCACTCACACTTAACAGTGCGAAGAATAGAGGTAAGAGAGAATAATTCTCAACACTCTATTCACTTCTTCAATCTCTCACAAATACATAAACTCTTTCTCTCTCGATGATTGAGACTGAAGCGTGTAGTCTGTATATGTTCTATGAGGCAAACAAACACACCTCTAAAGACTACATGTGCGTCGCTCCCTTGAAAAGGTCTAGTTAATAATTAGGTTGAATGTATGTTCAATTATACAGTGAGAGGTATATTTAACTGAGTTTAAATTACTCTAATTTAATATGTCGATTCATATTTAGTTGTTTCGCGTAGATGACCTAATAAGGGTTATCCAAGGCAACATCTCACTTATGGGGGTCTTGTCCTTAAATACAAGACAAGTCTTTAGGAGTTATATTCTCGAAAAATGATATAGGCCTCTTCATGATTTATATTTATCCAGCTCATATCTTCATATTCGAGTATATCATGCCATATTTAGGTTGATATTCGTTATTTAGCAAATTCGTGGCATCACATATGCAATGCTGTATACTAGACCAGATTTAGCATACACTATTAGCACGTTAAGTCAATTCATGTCTAATCCTAGGATCTCCCATTGGAAAGCATTAAAGAGAGTGATGAGATATATTCAGGGAAGTTTAGATCACATTTTATGTTATGATGGAAATGATATCGACCCACTCATCCTGCGAGGCTACTCCGACTCAGATTGGGGAGGAACAGTCTCTACCAGAAAATCTACCTCCGGGTTCTGTTTCTATCTGGTAGGGGGGACCGATTTTGTGCAACTCAAGGAAGCAGAAATCAGTTGCGCTTTCTTCGACAGAGGCAGAGTACATCGCAACATGTCAAGCTTCAAAAGAAACTGTATGGATCATGTTAGAAAAAAAAATTGAAAAAAAAATTTCACTTTTTTTTTTCCTGCCACGTAAATGTCGGATTTCGACGTCCACGTGGCCGGACATGGCAAAAAGAAAACCGTTGAAGAAACCAATGATACTCCAATCGACAAGAATTCGAAGTGCATACGAAAAGTAAATGATTACGAAAAATGACATAGATGAAACGAACTGAAAATAGATAAAGCCATACCTATTTCTGAGTGCATATGCATGTAGCTGGAAAGTGAAGAAATGCTAGTCATGAATGCTTCAATTGATTCTACTATGTTTGTCACTTTGCTTCTGTCCTTTGCTAGGACAAAACTGCTCTCAAATAAAACAACCATGAGCGAGGGCTCCCATTGACAATAAATCAGTGAGTTCTCAATGGTCGTTGATAGATCAGCTTTAGACAACAGTTGCAAGCTCCCTTTTCATGGTCGTGAAGGCTCAGTTAGCTGAGTCTTTGATCTGACAACTAGCTTAGTGATGGCTTTCCTTCATATCTAATAGTCATAGCCGTAGTGAAGGCTTGCAAAGTAGTAGCAGTGATGGTCAGATGTATTATAGAGGTAGCGATGTTAATAATCACATCTCTCAACTCTCTTTTGAAAATCAGCAATAATCCTTCAGTATTTTGGAAGTCAATGTTCAATTCCTCAACAACTATAATGTGATTGAATGGTTAGATGACTCACTCATCTAGCAACAATGGTAGGCCAGCTCTCCAAATATCTTGCAAGAAAAACTGGGTTCTAACTCACAGAGCAAAGATAATTAAGCACCCCATAGCCAAGATATATCAAGTTTCCAACAGAGATAGTGAGTCAATGGCACTCTTCAAAGTTCATTTTGAGTTTTGATTTTCAATAGAAATGCCATCATATCGAGCACGCTCCACTAGCTTTCTCTAGCTGATATCTCATTTTACATGTATCAGACAATGATGGATTACCCTTTATGGCTCGATAGGGAGTAGCAACAAGATAGCCATACTGGATCAATTAGTGAGAAAAAGTGGTAGCTCTACATCTTTGATGGTGGAGCTGGTTATGATCTTCATTCAAACCTCAAGAGCTCTTAGTCTCACACTATTTCACAAAGAACATAACATTAAATCTAAACCCTAAAATTTACAAAGAACATAATATTAAATCAAACTCTTCTATCTATATTTGCTTGCTCTCTCTCATGTCTCTCACACACATCCTTCTCTTCCTCTCTCATTTGCTCATGATCATAAATCATTAAGACACATATTTGTGTTTAACTACACAAAATATAAAATACAAGGAAGATAGTGTACAAGAAAAAGTTACAAAGAAAGAAATCTTAGTTGCACATAACAAAACAAAAGAATCGTACTTGGAATGAGACAAATGGAATTGATAGAGTTGAGAAGAAGCGCCAAAAGCCGATCTCCAACAATCTCCTGCAAGAATAAAAAATAAGAAAACCCTAGAAAAATGACGTGGCTTTGAGAATTCGGTCACGGACGTCGGATTCTGATATCTATATTATCCGTCGGTATCTGACGTCCGCTTTGTGCTTTTTTTTTTTGCACGGACAGGTGACGTCATTCATCTAAAAAGTTGCAGTCTTCGAAATGGGATGTCGGATTCCGACATTTTTATTGGCCGTCAGAATCCGACGTCTGTAAAACAAAAAAATTTGGCAAATTTTTTTTTTTCGGCAATTTTTTTTTTTTTTTTGTGTCGGATTCCGACGGATTATGAAATTTTTTTGAATCCATCAGAACCTTGTGTCGGAAATTGTGCATTTTGTTGTTGTGACAGTTGTCTCCTTGGTGAATGACAATTTCTATTTCAAGATTCTTCCTGCACGTTTATTGATCGTTGATCTAGGGTCAGGTGAAACCAACTTTGGTTCTACGTCTGCTCATTTGATACCTGCAAAAATCATAATTTAGACAGCCAAATTATTTGAAGAACGTCTACAATGGGCTTCCGGCTGATCTCCAGCAAAGGGTAACCAATCATATCATATTCCAAGTTCTGATATTAAGTTCAATAATTTGAAGATCATTGAAGACTTGGCCATCTTCAAGAACTTCCACGAATTAGCATTTAGAACAACTATGTAGAAATACAAAGTGTCGGAACAGTCTATAGAAATACACTAAGTGTAGCAATAGTCTGCAAAAATACACTAAGTGTCGCAACAGTCTACCGAAATGAACTATGTTTTTAACAGTGTCGGCTTTTCTCGAAATGCGACAGTGTCGGCTTTTTTCAAAATGCGACAGTGTCGGATTTTTATCAAAATGCAACAGTGTCAACTTTTCTCGAAATGTGGCACTTCAGCATAGTTCAATAGTTCATCTATTTCGCGACAGTGTTGGCTTTTTTGAATTTCTCCGAAATGCGACAGTGTCGATTTTTTGCGCTTTCCTAAAAAATACGACACTTGGCTTCAACTTCTTTCTTTCAACTATTTTGAAGAAGTTAAACTGTTTTAAAGAACACTGTCACCTTTTTAAGGGCACCTTCACATTTTTGCAGGCACTGTCGGCTTTTTTGCACACTGTCACCTTTTTAAGGGCACCTTCACATTTATACAGGCACTGTCGGCTTTTTTGCAAAATCTCGAAGAGAGAAAAATCTCGATAGTCGTCTATTTTCAACGAGGAATGTTCCAAGCACTTCTCAAAATTTTCAAAGTGAGAGAAAGCCACTTCACGTAAAATGCGAAGTGAGAGATTTGCAGCTTCCTCGTCCGCGTCAACATTCCCTGATTCGTTGATCGTATATACCATGTATAGTTGTCACACAAGCCAAATACTTCCAAGTACAACGACTTACCTAATTAGGTTACAAATATTTACTGTAATTAATACATGGATGAATTCTATAAATGGATCATCCAGACACACTCTACGTAATGCTCCGTCTATGAGACGAATGATTTTGAGCCTCCCAGTTACACCGTCATTCTGGTTGTAACTGCTATTTTGTTGTGCTTCAGTGTAATATAACATCAACACGCTTTTCTATCTATGTATAACGTAGATGAATGCTTCTTGTGATTTGAATGCACTTCATTGTTGTTTGATCACACTTGTTCACTCACTCTGATCAGAACACGGACGTCTACGACGACTCAGTTTCTGATCAGACGATGGTTGTCTTTGACACCTGAGGAACTTGCGCTGTCATACTGCTCTTTCAATCTATTTCAGAACTAAACTTTTGATTAAATCCATTTTCAGTAATACCACACAAACCATTTCTAATCTCTTCGATGGACTATACTCATTTCTGTATTTTTGTGAGTATGAACTAATTTATAAGATCTTGTTGGGCAATAGATTGATTAACCTAACACTACTGTCTAGAATTATTCCAAGTTGTTAATAATTAGATATCACCATAAGAGAGAGAGAGAGAGAGAGAGAGAGAGAGAGAGAGAGAGAGAGAGAGAGAGAGAGAGAGAGAGAGAGAGAGAGAGAGAGAGAGAGAGAGAGAGAGAGATTTTAATGCACATCTACACTCCACAATGTGCCACATGGCTATTATATTTAAGCTTTGACATAGGACAAAATTGTAAACGTCATTTGACTAACCCAAAACGTCCACTACCATAGAGAGTTTGCCAACGGCAAAAACATTCCCATTTATCCCACAAATAAACAACAAAATGAAAGTTGACAATGTATAAGGACTTGATGCATTGTACAATGTAACTGAGTTTTTATTGGTGTTAATAAAATAGCTGAAAAAGGGTAGGCTATTACATCTTTAGAAATATGCTTATGGGATAACCACATAGCGTAACAAAGATCCATCAGATGTACATTCTATAGAGATTCATCATATGTACATTATGTAAAGTTCGAGAAATCAATATCTATTATCCATCTGATAAAATATAAGTTCAACTAATCCATGCCAAACCAAACATTGAACACAAATTTTTTGTTGTTGGAAAAATGGAAGAGCTAATCTTTTGTTGCAACAAATTAACTAGCGAGATTGTTTCCTATCTCAAGATTGAATTCACACAATAACTTTTGATGAAATCGAAAAAGTATGGAGCTCACATAAGGATTTGAATTATCTTGGACCACTAGAAAGCATTTTATGTGGTTTCAAGCGTTTTGGAACATACCAACACAACTTAGCATAACATGACAAGAGAAGGAGACACACACAAAGACAACATGGAAGATTGTAGAACATAGAAGGCTTATACACCAAGGAAAACTTTGGATGTAAGCACTAAGGAGAGTTAGGAAGCTCAAAAGTACACATCAACATTGGGAACACAACGCTTCTTGGTTTCCAATGGGTGGAATGTGGGAACATTGGATACACAATGGACAACATAGGAAAGAAATGGGACAAAAACGAAAAAATGGTTACCCAACAATCTAAGTAGCGTTCAAACATCACATTGATGATTTGGAACACGTGAACAATCGCTCCAGTTCTAAATGAGCAAGTCACCGAAGGAGGAATGCTTTGGTTCTCACCTTGCACATGTGGCAAGATGTGATTGGAGCCAACAGAGCAAGCGAGCTAGTCGCCTATCAGGGACTTAGGGTTAGGGACTTCTGAATAGGAGTGATGTACCTTGGTTGATAAGTTCAGATCTTATGTAGTTAGCCCTTAAGCTAAGCTAAGTTTTAGGTTCATCTTAATCCTTTAGGGGGGGAGGGGTCCACGTGTGCAAGTTGTGTTAGGAGCGAGAGTAAATGTCATATGCGGGGGACGCGTATCGTAACCGGTCAGCCAGCCAGCAGCAAGCAGAAACCCAGGACACGTGTCGGTAACAACGGAAGCGCATACAATCATCCACCGTTGGATTCGTCATACACGTTGAGATCTTGCCACCTACAAAATAATCGACGACTGAAATGAGTCCAGGTGGCTGTTTGACACGTGGCAGGAATCTGAGTGGTGGAGTGTGATATGTGCGCCGGGCGGGGATATTCGAGGAGAATGCCGGACGTGAAAGATGGATTGCAATGCGGTTGAATGTGGAGATTATGCGTCCGCTTCCAGAAGCCTTTCCTATTTGTTCTTCGTTTATTTGTCTCTTTTCTCAGAGTCTTATCTTCTCTCTCTCTCTCTCTCTCTCTCTCTCTCGTCTGCCGTTCGCCGCAGCGCCTCTGTTTCTGTTCTTCTTCCTTCGTGGCTTCGTCGCCACGCTGACGGATTATCGATTGCCTCTCTCTGCTGCTTCATCCTTGTCCCGATCCACTGCTCATTTTCTGCTCTTTTTCGCGTTTTCCACATCCTTAGAGGTCCTGTTTTGGTGTATTTTCTGATACGGGAGACTTCGGGTTTCTGAGCAGGTGCTTATTGGAATCAGTGAGGTCTTGTGTCTGAAAAGCCAGTGTAGCAGTTCCTGGCGGATTGTATGTCTTCAGATATCAGTGAATTTCGGGTGTGGATGTTTGCTTGTTGGTGAGATATGCTTGATAGTTGAATCGTACTTTTGTAACGGTCAAGTTTGAGGAAAATTTACGAAATATTGTGAAGTGTTGGAATAAGTGTTGTTGAATCGTACTTGCAACGTTCGCGATCGAAGAAGATTTACGTAATATCGGGAAATTTTGGATTTAGTGATATTCAATCTTACTTCCAAGTTTCAATTTCGAAGAGCTTTTACGAAGTCTTGCGAAATTTTGGTATCAATGATATTGAGTCTTACTTGCAACATTGAAGTGTGAAAGGTTTTACGGCGATTGAGAAATAGTGGAATCAGCGACAGCAGCGAGTTTTCGGGGATCTGTTCTGATCACTCAATTCAAGACCTTATTCAGATGAGCCGTTAGGTTCTTGTTACGTTGTTTGTGAATAGATTGTGCAGTCGCTCTATTTAGATTGTGCGTTGGAGCTTGAACAGACATCATCATGGTTGGCCTCTCATCAGTGCACCAGGAGACTTTCAGTGAGTACAATAAGGCCCAGAATCCCAACTATGTCAGAAGTTCTTTACCACAATCGCAGTTCAGATCACATTCGGATTCACAGCAGAGGCTTGGTAAAAGTACAAAAGTTCAGAAGAAAGCAGAACGTAGGATAGACAGGATCTCAAACGAAAATGAAGACGCATCTTCGGGACCAAGCTTATGCAAATCTTCATTTTCCAATCTTAACCAATTTCTGGAGTTCACAACACCTTCCGTTCAACTTCAGTATCTGCCCAAGGTACGTATGCGCATTGATGGTCGGATTCGTTTTCAAAACTCTTCCCAAGCTTTGTGTAGTTATTCTTGCATATTTCGTGCGATTCGTTGTTATGTATAAGTGCGAATTATCACCCTTATGGTCATTTAGTAACGTGAATCGAGCTATGCTGGTCTGATTATTTGTCGCGATCTAAAAGAAAACTGGTTTTTTCATCAATGGCGGGCTGATGTTTTTTGGACCCGCCAATCCCCTATCTAAAGCGCATTTTCCCCCTTTTAGACACGCTACTCTATGAGTACCAATTTCGAAAGAGGAAAACTTATGCGAATGAATTGTTGTCGGATTGGGCCTTCTTGTCAGGAGGTTAAAGCCTTTCACTTTTTACATCTAAGATGTTGTTTTGTTTACTGGCTACCGTTGAGAGTAACCTTATAGCAGTCATCTAGAATTAAAGCTTATCAGGGCTAGTATGGCTGTCTGGCTTTGATTCTGGTAGTGAGAAGTGTTGTTCATTTCACCTCCGCTTTTTATACTTTGCAGACTTGTATGTGGGATCAATCCTCGAAAAGGTGCAGACCGTTGGAGGCAGAATCCATACCATTTTTTACTTTGGAAGATCTTTGGGATTCGTTCAACGAGTGGAGTGCCTATGGGGCAGGTGTGCCCCTGTTTTTGAAAGGGGAAGAAAGCGTAGTGCAGTACTATGTTCCATATTTATCTGCGTTGCAGCTGTATACTAGATCTGGGAACAAGTCTTGCTTGAATTCGAGGTACGTGTCAGACCTGTCTTTCAGCTTCAAATATGTCCTAACATCTTCGAAGTTTGATGCTTATGACATAGAATAATGTGCTGTGCTGTGCCTTTTGCCAAATTTTATGTTCGTGGAACTTTGATCGCAGGAAGTTGGGTGAGGAAAGTGATGCAAGTGACAGTGATCTTAGAGATACAAGCAGTGACACCAGCAGTGATGGCGAAATAGATGGGATTTTGAATCATGAGAGCAGTCAAAAGTGCAGGACTCCTAGTTTTTGTGGTGCAAGAAACAAGTCGAACCTATCAGAGTTTTGGTGTGGACGTAGTGCAAACGCGAACCTTGAAGCTGTGATTGATGAGGAGGAAGTTTGGGAAGAACAGGAAATGCCTGGTCATCTTCTTTTCGAATATTATGAGCGAGCAGCTCCATATAGTCGAATACCCCTTGCAGATAAGGTATATGGGCATAGTTCATAAATTTGAAATTTTTTAAGCTGGCAATCTGATTACCATATTGTCTGCCTAAGTTCGTCAAATAATTGATCAGACATTTGATTCACATAATATATCTTTATTTGTGTTTTCTTGGACCTTAAAAAACTGAGGGCTTGCTCGGAATTGAGCACTTTTGCGGAGAGTGGTAGCTGCATTATTAATCTGAGTTCTTTTTGCAGATCTTAGAGTTATCACATGATTGTCCGAAATTGAAGACCCTTCGAAGTGTCGAACTTTTACCTGAAAGCTGGTTATCAATTGCATGGTATACAACCTTTGTGCTGCATGTGTTTATGAAAAGTTTCAAATATTTAAGTCTTATGCGAATTTTACTCAAAATCGTTTGCTGCATTGTTCCTAAATTAACCAATCTGCTGACCATTAGATTCTTATGTGTTCAGTTAATTCATTTAGATTTCTAAGAGCAAAATGAAGAGATTGTTAAGATCTTATTGTTTGCAGGTATCCTATTTACAGGATTCCTACAGGACCTACGCTTCGAGATCTAGCCACATCCTTTCTGACTTTTCACTCACTTTCAACTCCTTTTGAAGGTACACTCTCTACATGCCATTGATGTAAGCTGTTTATGTGCCACCGCAATATAAATTTGTAGGGGATAACATTTGAGTCTCTACAACATCAGGATCTTTTTGTAGATAATTTTGCTTAAGTTGTATGTGATGAATTTATCTCTTTATTCAGAAGAGATATTTGTTTCGAACATCATGTGCTGACTACCCTTTTAAATTGTGCTGATTAGTAAAGACATTCAACTTCTTGACTCTAACTTGGCCTATATGTTTATGTTAAGTTGTCAGACATCTAACTTTATGGCTTATACTTTCAATTTAGCCTCACATGATATGCATGTGTTGACCTTTAGGTGCAAAAAATAATGCTGGTCATCCTGTTGAGAACAAGACAGTACATGGTAGGCATGTGACCATTGACTACAAACTAGATAAAGTCTCATTGCTATCGTTTGGTCTTGCCTCCTACAAGCTTCGAGGTGCTTTTTGGACTTCGGTTGGAAGTTCTGAACGTCGAATGGCATCGGATCTTCAGGATATTGCTGAACTTTGGCTGAAACAGCATTGTGTTCAGCATCCTGACTTTGAGTTCTTTGTTTCACGTACTGTAACTGGTCGGCACTGAGTAATGGCTTGATGCTGACTGCACCATGAGTGTACCATTAGAACTGCGGCAGTTTGTGGTTGAAATGTTCAAAGTAGGTCAGTTTAGGTTATAGCAGTTTAAGTTTTGAGCCTTATTCCTTGTTTGGGAAGGAGGGGACATTCCCACTGTCTACTGTGCTTGTTGGCCATGGTATTTAGCTAGGGCCATGGTTGCTTCGTCTGCAGTCTGTACTTTTACAGTATGGCTAAGAAAGAGCAGCACTTTCAGTATGAATGCAGCTAGCATATACTCCTTGACATTGAAAAAAGGAACAATCAGAAAAAAAAATGTGGGATGGAAGGGTCGAGGAACCTTGTAAATCTTTGTTTTTGAAGAGCCATTCAGCTTGTCCTCTTTCTATCATAGTAAAGAAAGATGGGACATCTGCATAAGTTCCTTATCCAGGTGAAGTTGCAGAGTCGAGAATGTTCAGTTTGCAGTAAGTTCCAATCAAAGCTCTCAGCTTCTAGATTCCAGGAGGCTTCTAAGTACATGGTATCTATTCAGATTTGGGAGCTGAACTTATAACGAACATCTCCTGGCATGTTGTTGGATCCCTCACGGCTGATTGCTGAGAAAAATGTGAAAAAAAATTCAGCAGCTTCTTTGCGCTTTTTTCCTTTGGAGTGAAGTTGTCTTGGGAGCTTGAATCTCTTGTCTGGAATGTTTTCACTGGGGTTCTTGGCTAGAGATATTGTGGGCTTAGTACTCTGACTACCTGATACTCACTGTCTCTTCCAAGATCAAATGTTTGAAGTCTATGTTCAAAGGATGTTTTGTTGCAAGCCATTTTCAAAAGTTGATGCATTTGAGGCCTCTAAGTCAAGTTGTGGTAAAGGATAACTAGAAAATTTGGATCCTGGTTCACCATGGGGCTCTATCACAACTTCAAGAGTGGGAGTTGGTCTTCTGTTTTATTTTCCAACAGCCCGATACATTTTGTGATCCTTTGCTGGTGATAACCTTACATATTTGGAAAATTTTGCAGTTTTCACTAGCAGAAAATCAAAAAATTACAATTGAACTAAGTCAGGTGCTTTGAGTTTTATATTCAAAGTGGATCAGCTCTTGCATGTTCTAGAAAATTTTGCAGTTTTCACTAGCAGAAAAACAATGGAACTAAGTCAGGTGCTTTGAGTTTTATATTCAAAGTGGATCAGCTCTTGCATGTTGTATGAGTTTGATTATGTTGCAGATATGATACATTTTTAACAGCAGGTGACATCATATACATTTGAAGAGTCTCAAATTTTATCTAAATGTTAAGAGAGAGAAATATGCAACCAAAAAATCCACATGGTCTAGGGTATTGAAAGTGAGGTTTCTTTGAAATTTTCTTGCAGATTTATCTATCATCCTTGTTTTGTTGTTCGTATGTTCATGGATTTCTCAGCTATTGTATTATTGTGTGTGTTCTTCTCATTGTAACTCTATTGACTAGTTGTGGGAGAGTCTGCATTGCATCCTGTTCTTAACGGAGCATTTATGGTTGGGAGGGTCCTTGCAAACCTATCATCCTTGTTTTGTTGGTTTGTGCGTGCATATCTGTCTGTCTGTGGGGTTCTCCGTTGGGTTTTAGCAGTTGGTCTTTCTACATTGAATGTGTTGGTTTTACTGGGTCACTCATGGTTGAAAGGCAGGAAAAAATTAGACTATGAAGTTTAGAAGAGAGAATATGTGGCGCTCTCCTTTGAGTGGGATGATTTGTTAGGATAGGGGGGTTGGAAAATTTCAAACTATAAAATTCAGAAGAGATATGGGAAGCTCTCCTTTGAGTAAGATTGTTGGTAGATGATTACTGAACTCTTTTTGTATTTTTATATCTCTATTGTTTAGTACCAAAGAGATTGGCCTGACAGGTTTTACACTGTGACTTCTGAAGATACAAAATTGGGAAAAAAGGTGCTATCAATATGCTATTTTTGACATACTCTTTACATTATGATCATATCGTACCAAAAAGTTAGGCCCCAAAGGCTTTTAGACATTTATATGGAAAGAATGTAGGTACGAAATTGAGAATAGATGTTGAAGAAGTCTCAGCAATCCATTAGCTTAGCCATATTTATTGGCCTTTCATGCCTAAATACAATCTTTCTAATGAGTTCACTTGTGTGCTTGTTATAGATTATTTGCGAGTTTTTGTTTTGCAAAAGGTAAGGTGTTGCACATTATAAATTTGATTCATTCTTTATGAATTTATGCATAGACTCTCAGGTCTCTGATGATGGTAAGGATGTTGTACCACATGGTACTTGTTGTAAATGCGAGTAGGGTGATGTAAAGTAGATGAGTGGATATAAGAATGGGTGTGCTTGATTTTAGGGTTGTTGAAATATTTTTCATGTTCATGTACCATTTTTATGTCGTAAGTTATATTAAATTTGTAGGTTATATTAATTTCCCACATGTTGATGAGTTGGTGTATCATGCTTGAGGTGGGCTCGCCCACCCAAGTTCAACTCTATGATCCCATGGGTTAATTATCCCAAAAGGCATAGTTTATGTTAGATTTGGAAACTTAAGTTCAATTTTCTATCATTTAGATTACCAAGTACGATAGTTTATGTTAAATATATTTGTCTGGTAATATGTAGAGACTTGAGATTTTTGGAAAGATACTTTTTGACACTTCTGCTAGTTAGCTTTGATTTTGTTTCATTTAATGATTTACTATGTCGAACATTGTTCTCCATTTAGATGGGTTAGAAGGTATTTTTTAATCATGTTGATGCTTGTTGCACTTTGAGCAATGGAGGGAATGGGTGCTTTTTTTATGTAGACATATTAAATAGGCTTTTCTTGCATAAAATACAATCTTTTCAATATTTTCACTTCTGCGCATATTTGTGCAAAACGTAAGGTGGCCGCATGTAAACTCCCTACAAGGAGGACAAAACATTAAGAGTGGCAATTCCAATGTTAGTTGGTCTGGAGGTGGGACATAGAAGAAATTATTTTTGAGCTGTTTGAAATCATCATCAGTAAAGGATCTCATTGTGGAGATTATATCCAGCAATTTCTTGCATGAAAGTGGTGCTGTGGAAACCATAGCCCTCGTTTACGTGCCACAGCCACTGTCTCTTAGAAGAATCTGCAACCGGAGGTGCAAACCCAAGCACACAGGAAATTGGACACCGTAGCGGAAAAGACTGACCTGGATGCTGAGGAGCTGATCACCAAGCTCCGATGGGATTTTCCTGCAAAAACTGATTAGCTAAGCATATGCACGATACTCAAAAGGAAAACAATGTCTGTAAACCTGCCGAAGACACATAGATCCTGGATGAAGACGAAGGAAACCAGAGCTGAAAAGGAGGCGGACCAAACAATGTTGGCCCAATATGTTGATCACCAAGCTCCGATGTTGGCTCAATATGATAGCCTAGTTAATATGACAAAAGGAGATACTAGCTAAGACTTGACTCCCAGAGGCGTGAAGATCGAATCCTTGTTCCCGATTGCCAACCAGCAAGGTGAGGTATGGTTGGAAGCCAAGTGTGTAGTAGGGAACATTGTACGTTGATTTTGTTCTCGAGTTAAAAATTGAACAAAATTATCAAAACATATCTGGACCATACTTGACTCTCTCCGATTGCCAACCAGCAAGGTGAGGGATGGCTGAAAGCCAACTGTGTAGATAGAATTGGATATGTAACAGAAAACAATGCTCAGAGCCAAGTAGATAGGGAGCTTTGTTCGGTGATTTGTTGTCGAGTTACAAATTGAACAAAATCATCAGACATCTTTTGACTATACAGATGACATTAATCAATACTACTATGAAAATTTGCAGTTTCTTTCTAACACAATCATACACAGCTTGTGCTGGCAGCCCTTGACTGGATTACTTTCCAACATATAACCTTGAATGATCGTGTAAACATTTCATCTTTTCACATTGCTCGGAATAAGTGGTGATTATGGAGGGCAAAGTCACATATGATGGGCATAGTTGAATACCTAGTACGAGGATATATATATGGCAACATAGGTTTTCTTTTTGACAAGCGATGCTTCTGGGTTTCACACTTCCGGTGCCAACTTTGTTAGATACATCTATAATATACTTGATTTCCTACTTAAGTATACATCTTGTCAGGCGTAAGTTTACATTTCTTTTTGGAGCTATTGAACATATTTATATCAGACATAATTATTTGCTTTCAAAGGTGATCACTTCTGTTTCTCTCTTGTATATTTAAGTCTTGTTTTAGTAGATGTTAGCAATTTTATTACAAGACCTTTGAGGTTAAGGATTCTAATGACATTTAAAGATGAAAGCTTTCAGCTATGCATGACATATCTCTCTCCATGGAGCTATGCATGACATAGCTTAGCTCTCTCCATGGAGCCATCCCTGGCATATATAGCTCTTTATTTTTGCTTCTCTTTGTTTTATATTCCTCTCCGCTAGCTACCAAGACAGAGAAAAACCTAAGGCTACTTGTTATGTGTTGAATGGGAAATGGGAATAAGATTACCTAAATATGCAAGCATAAGCAATATAGTAAATGCCAATTGCTCCCTCCAGAAGTGCATGATAATTAAGAACTAGAGAGTGAGGACCGACACCTTGAACATGTTCCACGTATGCAAATCATCACTAAAATGCTAGATCTAAATGGGGGGCCATGGTTTTATAGACATCAATGAAGGTGAGGAAAAATGTTAGATCTTACATGTGACTCCAAAACTCTAATATCTTGAAGTGTTGGAGCATTGAGAGGTGAGCATCATCATATAATATCGAATCCACTCATCATTGAAGCATTTGTTGATCACTATTAGGATATAGCTAGTAGAGAAGTGTGTCAAAAAAGAAGTTTTATTTGATCCACATTTCCCATTTGCTGGTTTTTCAAACAAAAACGTGCAAAGGTCCCAAACTATGCCCTAGATTGTGACAATTTTCACTTGCATTGCAGCACTTTGCTATTTAATTGTTGAAGCCAAAAGCTTAAGTATAGCTACTAGCTAAGCATTATAGGTAAACCTATCCAGGCAAAGCTCTTGATTCACATATTTGTAGAATAAATGAGTTTCAATTCCAATACTCATCTTATATAAAAAATAAGATGTCATTCCAGAGCATTTTTGGCATTGGATCTTTAAAATTAGACAGTCAAAATTTAGGTTATTTTTTGTTAATGCAATGTTACTAGAAAGTTAGTGAGATTTAAAAAAGACGAAGAAAAATAGCAACTCAAATTAGTCTAAATATTCAAAATATTTTCTTCTTTAGAATCATTTGTAAAATAAAGTCAAAAGATTATAACTTATAATTATGTTGAAATTGCTTTGTAAATAAATAGCAGTTGAATTTAAATCTTATCCATATGCTCTGGAGATGAATGTTAGTAGAATATTCACCTCTTTAAAATTATTTGTAAAATACAGTCGTCAAAGATTTTAACTTCTAATAAATAGCAGTTGAATATTCACTTCTTTAAAATTATTTGTAAAATAAAGTCGTCAAAGATTTTAACTGCTAATAAATAGCAGTTTAATTTAAATCTTGTCCATATGCTCTGGAGATGAATGTTAGTAGAATATTCACTTCTTTAAATTTATTTGTAAAATAAAGTCGTCAAAGATTTTAACTTCTAATTATGTTCAAAATGCTTTGATTTATATTTGTAGGCATCTTGGTAAGTCCTTTTTGTGAAGAGACACCAAGGATTTGCTTACGAGGAAAACCAAAATGGCCCTATAGGGCCAAACCACCCAATCAACAAGAAACCTATGATCAACACACAAAAGCTTCACCCTTGAGCCACCATATGTGAATGTTAGATGAGGAGGAGAGAGCAGGTAGCCAAAAGCTTAAAGCCAATAATGAGGAGGGTGAATTTCTCCATGAGTTATTATTTCTTAGGAGTGCATGTGCTTGTGCCCATGTCATCCCCCTACGCATTTAGTTCAGACAATTCTATACAAGAGTAAAGTGGGAGAAATGTATAAAACAGTTAATTAGAGAAGCATACATTCATATTCACATAATTCTGAATAATAGCGGTGATAACCTCGTACTTAAAACTATCTCATTCACTATTTCTAAAGTAGCTCGATGATTTGAAGATCATTCGATAGCTAACATAGACTCTTTATCTTAAAACATGAAATCTTTTGAAATAGAACAATATCCAAAAAACAGGTAACTGTTTTTTTTTTTTTTTGCCAAAAACATGTTTTTTAATAAATTTTTTTCCGAAAACCACAAATTTTTTTGCAAACAATATGCTCTTTAGCAAAAACAAAAACGCAACACTGTGTCAAAAAACAATAGAATATTTAATAAAACCTTAAACTTTAAAAATGTCCAAAATAAGCAAAATACACACATTTATGGTGTTTTGATAGTCTAGATCGACTTTCATGAAAATAACTCGCAGAATACATTTGAAGCTAGTTACAATAAATCCACAAATTTCTAAAACACTAAAAATTATATATATATATATATATATATATATATATATATATATATATATATATATATATATATATATATATATATATATATATATATATATACTAGTAAAGAGTGCCCGTCGTTGACAGGCAATGGCGGCCGATTTAGGTGATGGCCGATGATTTGAAAATTCAGTATGTCGTTGACGGTTGATGACGGCCGCTCTAAGTGGCGGCCGATGGTCTAGTGGGTATGCCCATTGTTGACGGGCAATGGACAACCGATCTAGGTGACGACCGATGATTTGGAAATTCAGTATGTCGTTGTCGGGCGATGACGACCGATCTAGGTGGCAGCCGATGATCTAGTGAATATGCCCATCGATGACGGGCGACCAGACGTTGATTGCCGATGCTTTTGACGATGGCAAGAGTTTGATTGTGGATTGTTTTCTCATGCGGCTGAATTGAGAGAGAGAGAGAGAGAGAGAGAGAGAGAGAGAGAGAGAGAGAGAGAGAGAGAGAGAGAGAGAGAGAGAGAGAGAGAGAGAGAGAGAGAGAGAGAGAGAGAGAGAGAGAGAGAGAGAGAGAGAGCAGAAAGCCCGTCGATGATGGGCGATTTGGATAGGCCACTATTAGATCACGACTAATATTGTGCACCGATTGATTCAGATATGCGACTAATGATTTGGGTGGCATCTTGGACAAGGGCGTTGGGTGGTGAATGATGGTTTTGGTGGGCGTCAATGCTCTGGATGGAGTCCGACAGTTTGGGTGGAGGCAAAAAGAGAGGTAGGGAGATACAGAAGGAGAGGGGGGGGAGGCTGAGAGGATAGAAAGAGAGAGTGTGTGTGTGTTTAGGGGGGGGGGGGGAGAGAGAGAGAGAGAGAGAGAGAGAGAGAGAGAGAGAGAGAGAGAGAGAGAGAGAGAGAGAGAGAGAGAGAGAGAGAGAGAGAGAGAGAGAGAGAGAGAGAGAGAGAGAGAGTGGGTATGTGTTTAGGGTTTAGGAAAAGAGAGAGATGACCATCTACCCTAATTGAATGGGGGATGACGAACTACCCTACGCCCCCTCCCTTTCATACCCCAACAATCTTTC
Organism: Diphasiastrum complanatum; assembly: GCA_029204225.1. Lineage (NCBI taxonomy): Eukaryota > Viridiplantae > Streptophyta > Lycopodiopsida > Lycopodiales > Lycopodiaceae > Diphasiastrum > Diphasiastrum complanatum. The sequence goes on from CM055101.1 coordinate 64,356,395, forward strand.
TTTTCCACCCTCCTTCCTTTCACTTTCCCTCCCCTTTGACTTCATACATTTAATATAGCTTATAGTGTTGTTTTCTAACATAACTTTGATATGTGAAGAAATCATTTCAACTCTATAAGCTAACCCTAACCTTGTTTATTCCATGTTGTGCCTCTCTTTTGCCTTCTAGAATGCCATATAAACCCCCTCTAAAACGTCTCTACACCCCCTTTCTATATCCTTCAAACCTTGCCCCAATCATCACTTTTGCTCTCCCAAACCCTAATTCTTAACCCACCTCAAAGCTTACCCGTACTCTAAACCATAAACCGAACCCTATTTTTCCCTCTTTTTTCACCCCCTAAAGTCTATGTTACATTTTCCAAAGAACGTTCCTAGCTCTCCCCCAACCTCGGTTCTATCTCCACACCCCCTAATCTCATAAACCATTAAGGCACTCCTACCCCCCTCAAATAAAGTCCTAGATTACTTATCATCCCAATAACTTGATGATAAAATAAACACAAAGTAGGTGGTGGGGATACAAAACTCCGACAAAGGTAGAAAAAATCCACACAAAACCGGCTTGCATAACTTGAGCCTTGGACGAAGATCTCATATGGAAATTGCATGGTTTTGTGTGACATAAGTGCTCCGCAGTAGGAACTCTGATAAGATGTATTAGCAGAATTCAAGAAACAATTGTCATCCAAGTTAATATTCAACATCAAAATTAAAAATCACCATAGTGCTTATTAGGTGACTTCACACAGTGATCAAAATATGCTTCAATATTTTTCTTCAATACTAAAACTACAACGATTTTGCCTAAAAATAACATGTTGATCCACATATCTAAAAATACCTTCATGAAGTTTCAAACATGAAAAGAGATCAAATGTAGAAGTGGTGAAGGTATTTACATTATTGCTATCATTGTCAGCTTTTAGTCGCTTTGTTTATCTTCTAACTACTTCGATCCTAGTTTCCAATTCAATTCGAAGTGCTAAATGCTGCTGCAAAAACTCCTCCCTTTCTCTTTGTATGAGTTCCTTGAGCTGAGAACAAAATCATTTAGAATCAGCACCACATGGTTGTGCACTCAAGTCTGTTGAGCTATATAAGTAGATAATATGATGTCAAAAAACTAATTGACTACAACTTTTCTTAACTTGGATATAAACATTGGTGTAATTCAAACAAAACATCACATTTTAATGTCAATAATCGAAAATGTAAGTCCTATTATCTTTTGTACATTATCAAGAACATGCACCTGCATTGAGCATGTGCATAGATAATGTTACGATGTCAGCTACTACAACATGAAGTTTGACAAACGATTTCAAGCCTTAGAAATTTGAAGCAGATAGCAAAAAACCATTTTGTCTAACATTGACAACAAAGAGCCATCCTTTTTTTAATCCCCTATAATAGACTCCAAGATAAAAATATAATTTTCTTTCTTAAAACCTTCTTTGTTTGGGTGCCATTTTCATCAAGATTTTTTTCTCATCATCTCTAAAATCTCTAAAATGGTTAAATGAAATCTTGGCTTTGATTTATAGTAGAGAGGCAGACCCTGGCCTCTAAATCCTATTGGTCCAATTCTGCCTCCCTAGCCATCCAGATTTAAAAAAGAGTGGGAACCCATTCAAATTGGAGGGAAACCCAACTTTATTCACGAACATGACATTTAGGCCCTGCGACATTAAAAGTCCCACAAAAAGACCTAAAGTCCTTTTATTGACTTTCTAATTATCAAATAACTATGTGATCATCGGGTTGGACTTACAAACGCAGGGTGCCAAATCCCTCTCACGTATTAACTAGTGTTAGGGTTGCCTTGGGATCCGCAAACCCTCCAATAGTATCCCCCTTCAAGACTGGTGGCGGTCCCATGACACTTGCAAGGTGTAGTTACTGGGGACTCTTATTGGCATCACGTCGAATCTTTATTAAATGATACTGCACATTCTCCATGAATTCGAGTCGGGCAGTGTTGAAATCTAAATTGTGCGGCAGAAAACAACGGTGGGCTCCGGCAATTCACTTTGAAGTTGTCCAGAATGTGAATCGAGATTCCTAGGAGCCTCCCATCATTGCGGCCCAGAAATACAATCTAGCCACCGGCAGCTGATCCTTAATGATCTTTGACGCCATTGGCTTATTTGGATCGAATGCCAAAGGAGGAAGGCAATCATCTTGTCGCGTCGCCACGGACGCCAAGAGAGTCAAATCTTTGGCAAAGAGCGCTGATTGCCTCGTTGTTGGATCGGGAGAGTGTATATACTCCCACTGGTACGCTTGTAGTGCCCAGTAGAAATCCACTAAAATTTTCCAACTGTAAGGTTGGTGGATGATTGGCCAGTTCGGCGTATGGATCGTAATTTTGTCCATGACCAATCCCAAATCCTTCCACTTATTTCTACGTGGCATGGGTACGTAATGTAGATCTACACACAATTGGCGAGGGCTATAACTCCTAATGGATTCTGGAGTTTTCTCAAAAATTGTAACTCTCCAAGCTGGCTACTTTCCCAATGCGGATATTTTATCCAAATCTTTGTCAGCCTCTATTTCAGGGTCTTAAACTTGAGGACCCAACCACCACGTGAGGACTCATGAGGATGTTGCGCTAAAAAGCTCTGGATCTGGTCCTCGACGCTGATTGGTCTTCTGAACAATGGTGTGATCCTTAATGAAGACGGACCTGGTTGCATTGCCTATGGAACTAGCTATTTTTCTACAACTTCAGGGGCTCCACCCTGGTCCATGCCCAAATCCAACCTTGTATCCATAGGTGCATCGGCTTGGTGCAGAGGGGAGAATTGCGGCATGATCAGAACTGAAATTTGAGGCCCAACTTCCAACACCTGAGCAACAGCCTTTTTATATGTGTGGATGGTTGACTTTATAGGTTTCAACCTTTTTAAACAAATACGCGATTTTCGTCGGAGTGACCAGATGATCAGGTATTTGCGTCTATAGATACGCATCATGCTCAAGGGTGGTCACATCCAATTCACCTTGGAGACGTGTGCGATTTTGTTCAGCCATCTGTAGTTGACCCTAGAGCAGCTTCACTTGTTGCTTTGCATCCTACATGACCTTGTACACTTGGTCTTGGGTGGTTGTGAGGGCATTCTGTAGGGGACTGATATAATCCTCTAGGCGATCAGCCAATTGTTGTGCCTTCTTCTTCTCAGCTTCAGACTTAGCTTCGTGCTGCTTGGCAATCTTCAACTCTTTGTCTAACTGAATGACTTTCTGGCTTATGAGTGTATTCTTAGACCCCATATTGAGATGCGTTAGTCCATTTCTTTTTTCTTCTCTAGCATAGACTGGATCACTTGCGCAAGGTTTGAGACTAAACCAAGAGCATCACCAGAATCTACTGTTGTGGAGGTGGTAGCAACAGAAGGACCTGGTGATACTATCCCTGGTTGGCGTGGAACAGGTGCCTGTAACTCTTCTTCTTCAAAGAGGTCTTCTTCTTCATAGCCCTCAGGTATTGTGGCATCGAACTGCTTTGGTGATTTGACAGCTTGCCTGACCCGAATTGTGGCTGGTGCGGCTTCAACTTGATGATGTTGCCGGTTTATCGGAAAAAAATCGTCAACACCAGTAGTAGTATCATGGAACTGTTTGAATCCTCTTCCAGGGGATTGGAGTTCAAAGGGCGCAGGGCTCTAGGGCATTACAAAAACTTCTGAGACCCCAAAGGGGTCAGAATCATCGAACATGTCCATGAGATACTGGGTGTTGGGGGAAGCAGCTCCTGTGTGTGGAGGTGAGGCGGCCTGGGCAGTTGTGATGGGAATGGTAGTCCCAATGGTCACAGACTGTCCTTGAGAGGAAGCAGAGGCAAGGGAAGCATCAGAGGTGGGGGGAATAGGTAGTTCAGTGTGAATAGCAACAGGGGGTGGAAACGCAGCTGAAGGTGTCTGCCTAGTACGACGTCGTGATGCGGAAGGCGAGTCAGGAATGACGATCTTGCTGCGTGGACGAAGTCGACTATGTGAGCTGGATGCTAATATATGATCACTCAGTGTATTTTTTAGGGAAATCGTGTTGTCGTGGGAGCCCTAGTCATGAATGCCAAAAAAAAGTCAACCATAGAAGAAAAAGACCGAGAAAGAAAAGTTTCAGATAAAAACGAGACCGGGAAATATGGATATATCGTCAAGGAGTCACAGAAACCCTAACTGCAAAGTTTGGGCAATTTACGGGGCCAAGTGGTTACCCAACAGGCCAAAAATCCAGACAAATGAGCAGTAGGCGCACGGCCCTTGAAAAAATGAAGAATGGCCAAAAACGAAGGTATCCAAAGAAAAACTGAAGGCCGCCTACTAAAAATAGGGGTTGAAAAAGGGCCTCACCCAAAATTTGGATATTAAATGCCAAAACACCTTGGAGGCTAAAAAATTTGGGAGGTACACTCACTAGCCATTGACATTTTGGGCTTCTAGGGTGTACAAAAGGGAAAACTTAAATGGCCTCCCTAGCCTTTGACAAAAATGGCATCTTGGCTAGTTTTGGAAGAGAGCCCTGAATGCACCACTCCCCCACTCTCTTATGGAGGCCACTAGGTGTACTATCAAATGGGTTGAGGACAAATGGCAAAGAGGGCTTGAAGGGCATGAAAATTGGCAAAGCTTCATTTTGAAGGGGGACACTTGGGTTTTCCTATAAAAAGGAGCCAACTCTTTGTATTTGGGAGTGTGTGTAAAATGTGTGTTGAGAACTAGTGTTGAGGGGATATGTGTAAAATGTGTGTTGAGAGTTAGTGTTGAGGTTATGTGTGTTGAGAGTTAGCATGTGTGTAAGTGGGATGTTGAGAGGTAATTCTGTTTGGTGAGAGAGATGGATTGTGCTTTCCTTTTCTTCCATGCTTGAAATGGATGTTTGGTGAATGCTTAAGTTGGAGAGTTCAATATTGATTCTTGTTCTCACTTTATGTAGTACTTGTGGATCGATGCCTGGTTAGTAATGCTTGTTTCATAGTTGTTGATGCATCGTTAGTGTAGTTACATTTATGTTGAGGGAGTGGGTGTTTCATTGATTGGTGTTTTTGGGTGTTAAGTAGGGTAGTTACTTCTTGCTATCTTACTTTGGTTTTAGGTTGTGGTGGTAGTCTCTCACACATCAGAAGAATAGTGGATGCTTGTTTCTTACTCATTGTTGGTTGGTAGAATGTGTTGAGAGTTGGAGGGTTTCAATGTTTAAGAGGGTTTAGTGTTTGCACTTGTTTGTGAGGTGACTATCGTTGCTCATCATATGTTTGAAAGATTCTGGTCTATTGACGGATTAATGCCATTGTGAAATGCAAATGTGTGTTAGTTCTATTTTTGGTTTACTCCATATTAGGATGTGTGATTGAAAGGCAATCACCTTGTTTTGTAGGGTTGAAAGAACGGCATGGTTGTTTGGGGATGAGGGAATGTCAACTAATGTTTAGTAACCGTTGAGAGGTTGATTGGTGAATGTGCATCGTATACTCGTTATTCTCAAAGCAAGAAGTTGTGGAGAAGGCTTATACGTCTTTGTGCATTCGTTGTCACATCTTGTTGGAGGCTGCCCCATCAACTACTCACTGCCTTTGCCTCTGTGTGCCCTCGGAGCGGCCGTTTTTGCCTGTCTGCAGCTGTTTCTGCTTGCCTTGACCTGCCTACTCCTACTCCTCGCTGCCTACACATGCCTGCGACCCTCTGTCAAGCCTACCTGCGGCCACCTGTGGGCTACCTGCTGGCCCTATGATCTACTGTGGCCATGTGTGGCCCTGTACTACCTGCCCCTGCGACCTACCTGCCTCGCGATCTGTTGCGGCGCACTGTCTGCCTGCGGCCACCTGTGGGCTACCTGCCTGCCTCGCGATTTGTTGCGGCCTGCCCTGCCCTGCTACTGATCTGCCCTCTATCTGCGACCTACTACATGTCTGCGGCCAGTTCTCAAGCTGTTTTTTCCTGCAGCCGCCTACTGTACCTACCTACGGCGTGGAATCATCTACGAACGGAATCCTGTGACCTGTTTTCGGGCTCCCCTGTCTACTGCGATCTACGACGACCTGCCTCACTGTCCATGTGCTGGCTGTGAAATGTGCGACAACCTGCGGAATTTTTTTGGCAGTCTGTGGAAAGGTGTTTTCCAGTTCTTTGCTCTCATTGTCCATCCATGTGTTGGCATAAACGACAAGCTCAATCGATCGGTTTGAAGTCTGAAGACAAACGAAAGTGGTTCAAAGCATTCATGACTAGCATCTCTTCGACTTTATGGCTACCTAATTACACATTGAGGTAACCGAGTACTTGACCTATGCACTGTCTATTCATTTCAGTTCCATGAAGTTCTGTTGGCCAATCCCTTCGTAGTATGATATCATAGCCTTATTGTATCTCAAAGGTGGCTTAAGGCAATACTAGTTGAGTGTGATGCCTTAAAGTATAGCAAAGCATGTTTTCCTTGTAAGCTTACATTAGTTATGAAGACAAGGAAATGGAAATATCTTCATAATGTAGGATCTTTTGGTTTCAATAAGATCATGAATGATTTTTGAGGTTCTATCAATGTGTACTTAATTTTCAGGTTGGAGTCCGTACTCAGACAATGTTTCACATGTGTGAAACCATAAAGTACACTTACCTTCAATTAATGATTGTTCTTGTAAGGATTTTGTGTCTAGAATTGTTCTAGATTGATCTTAATCTGAAGTAGATTGATAGATCAAGTAATCTGACAACCAATCCCTCTTGAGGATCAGATTAGGATCCACTCTTGGTCCTTTTTGTACTTTTTGCACAAGTCTCAACCTTATCAATTGATTGCAGGACGACTGTATCGTTGTGGATCAGACAATATTCTACGTAGATGTGTTTTACCTCATGAAATACCTGAATTAATCACGTTTTCACATGATGGCATGGGTGGAGGACACTTTTCTATAGATATTACTGTTCACAAACTTTTGCAATTAGGTTGTTGGTGGCCTATGCTTCATAAGGACACAGAAAATTATATTCAGACATATGATGTTTGCCAGCGAGGACTATGGCCTACTAGACAGAACTATGAACCCTTACATCCGGTTTTATCGCAAGCGACATTTGAAAAATGAGAACTAGACTATGTTGGTCTCATTCATCCTGTCACGCGAGGATCTCAGGCCCGATACATTATCGTAGCAACTGATTATATGACCAAGTGGGTTGAAGCCATGGTTGTCAAAGTTGCCGATGCAAAATCTACGACCAAGTTTCTCTATGAAAATATTATTATCAGATTTGGATGTCCGATCGAGATTGTCAGTGATTGGGGTACACACTTTGTTAATCAAAGGATAAAGTATTTACTGGAAGATTTTTTTTGTTATACACAGATTTAGTACTCCTTACCATCCCAGAGGGAATGGCCAAGCTGAATCTTCCAATAAGATTCTCTGCACTATTATGACGAAATCAGTTGAAGCGAGTCGGTCTGATTGGGAACATAAAGTGCATGCAGCATTATGGACATTTAGAATCGTTTACAAAAGTAGTACAAACCAAACACCCTTTCAACAAGTTTATGGTCAAGATGTTGTCATGCCGATTGATATTTTTATACCATCTTTACGCATAGTAGCAATAGAGCGTTTAAATGATGATAAGTCTTTACAACTACGTCATGAAGCGTTGCACAAATTGCGTGAAACAAAATTGATGGTAGTTCATGCGTTAGCAACAGAGAAAGCTCGCCACAAGGCATGGCACGATTGTCGATTGCACAAAAAGGATTTGAAAGTAGGAGATCTCGCATTGATGTACAAAACCAAGCTGATCAAGAGAAAATTGAAGTTTACCGATGAAGGCCCATATGAAGTGAAGGAAATCCTGAACTATGAATCAGTGATTCTTGAGCACTTGGACGGAAAACATTTTGATACTCCTATGAATGGCAACCAATTAAGCAAGTTTTGGCAGTCTGCTCCACCAGTTCAACAAGCTTTGAATGCCTTTCTTGTGGGAGTTGGAAACTCTATGGACACTTTAGAAGGGCGCCCTCCTACTAGGTCCCATTGCCCAAGTTGTGCACCAATAAAGTGATATGGTTCAAGGTTGAGGCCCAAGGTTTAGAAAAATAGTCATCCAATGACTTTCTAACACCTCTCTAGGTTCCATACCTCCATCCAAGGCATAGACACCTACCTGCCCTTAATCAGGGACACTAGTACCTTAATCCAAGGCACCTATCCTTAATACTAAGGGTATCCCTTATCCAAGGGTCACGTGACTCCATACCTCTGACTAAGGTATAGTCACTTGTCTGCCCTTCTCCAAGGGCACATACCCTTAATCCTAAGGGTACCTTGCCATTTAGCCTCCAACACTAAATGGACTAATAGGGGTCTGAAGTACTGCTAGTTATATAGGTATGTAACACCAAGCCATGCCATGTGAAGCAAGAGGAGAATAGAGAAACTGGTAACCAAAACCCAATATGTCGACGAGAGAATCTCCACCTCATTATATAGAGAGTAGAGTCTTGTGCATGAAACCATGAAATCTCCATGCAGGTCAACTATAAATAGATCACATCTCTTCATGCAGTCTTCCTGCCTATATCCATCACACAAAGATGCAATATTCCATATGTTTCAATTAGAGTGTCTGGGTCCTCTCAAGGTAATTACTCACAAACAGGCCTTGACATGGAATCAAATCACGGCGTGACCGATAATCTTGAACACTGAAGGGCTGGTCTACCATATTTACTATTGTCAAATAACCTGCCAGCAAAAATGTAGTTAATTGCATCAAATACAAGGTGGATAGAAACATGATTGGAGAAAAGCTCGACTTGTTGCAATAGGAATTTCTAGATATAGAATGTCGACTGTATAGAGACCTTTAGTTCAATAGTTAAGCATTTTTCAATCAAACTTCTATTGTCATATGTTGCTGCAGCCGATCTGGAAATATATCAAATGGATGAATAGATAGCTTAGTTGAATGGGGTTATCGAGGAAGATGTCTACATGATACAATTCGAAGGTTCCATTATCGAAAGCAAAAACAATCATGTATGTAAACTCCATAAAACTCTTTACAGCTTGAAGCAATACTAGAGCATGGTTCTAGAGGATGTTGACTTCAAGTCAGTGCAACATTTCTTTTATTATTGTCACTTTGTACACAGACGACACACTTCTCTTTCAGTAATAGTGTCAAACTAATAAAAGATAAGAAATGAATGTTGTCTTCAGAATTCGACATGATAGATTTGGCGAAGCTCAATACTGTCTAGGTATTCAAATCTAAAGAGACAGGAAGCATAAGTTAATCTATATTACTCAGCAAATATACATTTACAACATGTTGATTAAAAATAATTTGACGAGTTGTAAGTGAGCTCACTCACCAATGGACCCAGGACTCAAATTGTTGAAGGATTAGTGTCCTCAGATGATAGAGGAGAAGGAGCAGATGTGTGAGTACCCTTGTCATTCGATAACAGATTCACTTATGTACACAATGATCTATACCACACTAGACATAGATTTTGTTGTCAGTTCCTTAAGTCAATTGATAACTAATTCTGGATTTATATATTGGAAGGCTGGAATGAAATTTTTGCAAATATTGTAGTGAAGCAAGTTTTTAAGGGATCAAGTACATCGATTTAAAAGAACGAGTCATACAGATTGTGTTTTGCTACGGTTGCATTTTGGGGTTGTATCCATATAACCAAGTGAATACTTGGGAGCTTTTATAGTGAATCGGTTTTAGCATTAATTCAAACTCAGTTCGGAATCGTAATATTTTATAAATAGATGCGGCATGGCTAATTAGAACGATGATTGCCTATTTCCAACTTGTTTAGGAAAAGTGATAAGTAAATAAATTTTGTTTCGTACTGATTTAGAATGTGTTGTATGGAGAGAATTGTAGGTTGGGTAGTTTATATTTTGTTGAGCTAGATTTATTAAACGACTATAAGGAATCATCAAGTTTTTTGAAGTGTTTCTTACCGGTTTTGTCATTATGAAGCGTATTAATTGGACCCAACCTCTGTGAAACACCAGAGCGGGGAGTCCACCATCCGCGGTTGAAATACACCGCCTTGGTTAAAGTGTCACACTAGTCACACCTGTCGTCGGTACTGTCTAGAGAAATACCTAGACCCGACGGTCGTCGAAAATACCACCGTTTTGAGACCACCCACGACCAGAACACTAAAGCCACCTACAATAGGGAAAGTAGATGCGGAGTTGTTAGATCGCTACTGCCCTAAGGTAGATGTACTCATAGATGGCCTGGTTATTTCGGGGGCCATAGTTGATGTCGGGTCAACAGTTAACATCATAAGTCTAGAACTTTCAAACCGCCTTGGTTTTACTCTAGAACCCGCTACCTTGACAGCCTTGAAGCTAGCCAACAACTCAATGATCAAACCAGAGGGCGAGCTTAAGAATGTACCCATTATTGTGGCTAACAAGACCATTCAAGTGGACTTTTACGTCATGAGGATGTATGCCGGGAATCGGGGGTACTCTATACTGCTAGGACGGCCATGGCTCAGGCTTAGCAACTGCACCGTCAACATCCCTGCAGGAGTACTGATTTTTGGAAGGGGTAGAGAGCGTACCATAGTTGACGGTTATCCCGAGGTGCCTCAGTCAGAAAGAGCATCCATACCTTCGTCTGAGTGGGAGGAGGTCACGAGTAGTGAGGACAATAATGAGTCCACTACGAGTGAAGATGAACCAAACCTGAGATCAGTACTGGACATAGAGTGGAACACTCCAGAAGAGCGGCCTCCCAAAGTTCGAGACGCCGATACTTGTCTGATAAACCTAGGAACCCTAGAAGAGCCCAAGAACATCAAAATAGGTGCTTCCCTAGGCATTGGAGAAAAAGAAGAATACGAACGGTTGTGTAGAAAGTACTAGCATATTTTTGCCTGGCACTACTCAGATTTGAAGGAGATTCCACCCGATCTAGTGAATCATACAATTCCACTGAAGGAGGGAGCCAAACCTATACGACAAAACCAACGTCAGCTACCCTACCACCTAAAGGAAGGAGTATACACTGAACTCGAGAGACTTCGAAATGCTGGTCTGATATTTCCGGTAGAGAACACTGAGTGGTGCTCCCCAATAGTACCTCGCACCAAGAAGAACTCTACACGCATTCGCGTATGTGTGGATTATAAGAGGTTGAACAAACAGACTAAGAAGGACTACTACCCATTGTCGTTCATAAACCAAGTCCTAGAAGAAATGGCGGGAAGAGACCAGTACTCTTTCATGGATTGTTTCGCGGGCTACAATTAGATAGCCATAGCAGAAGAGGATAAATTGAAGACTGCCTTCACAACCACATTTGGGGTTTTCGCTTATCACGTCATGCCCTTTGGGTTGACTAATGCCCCTGGAATCTATCAAAGGTTTATGAACAAGCACTTCGAAGATATCTTAGACGAAAACCTCAACATTTTTATAGATGACCTCTGTGGGGCAACCACCGTCACAAAACATCTCACCATGCTAGAGAAGTGTTTTCAGAAGTGCGCAGTGACCTGTATAGCCTTGAATGCTAACAAGTGCCTATTCGGACCCTCCAAAGAAAGCCGCCTAAATTGCAGGGGTTAAACGATTGTATTTGCGAGTTGGGAGGGGTTACTGAAACAGACGATGAGTGGGAGACTGATCACTTAAGAGAACTTTTGAGGGTAGACGTTGACACAATTCCTGAGTGGTATACAGCTTTAGCAACCTACCTATCCACAGTAGAGACACCCAGCACTATGACGATTCCAGAAAAACGAAAGCTACGTCTACAAGCCCTAAAGTTCGCTTTAATAGGGGGCACACTGTACAGACGAGGTGTAGAAGGGTTGTATCGAAGATGCGTCACTCCTGAAGAAGCCAAATTTATACTAGAGGAATGTCATGATTCTGCCTGTGGGGGCCACTTTGCCAGCCAACTCACAAGGCAGAAAATTCGGAGGGCGGGTTACCGGTGGCCGACACTATTCCAAGATGCTCATTTACATGCCCGGAACTGCGACACCTGTCAACGACTTGACAAGATGGATAATAGGGTGCGATCATTAGTTCCAATACAGGCATGTCTCCCCTTTGAAAAATGGGACATCGACTTCGTGGCCCAATACACCCAACTTCATCTAGCCGAAAACATTATATCATAGTGACCACTGACTATTTTTCAAAGTGGGCCGAGGCACGGGCTGTGGCCGAAGACAATGCAAAATAAAACGCTTGGTTTTTACTAGAATAGGTGATAGGCCGATTCGGTACACCCAGAGAACTCATCTTTGACAGGGGTACCCATTTCCTAAACAAAACTATCAAGGCTTTGACCGATCACTTGACGATCAAGCACCGGAAAAGCACACCCTACCACCCGCAAGCCAACGGTCAGGCTGAAAGCACGAACAAACAACTAGTGGGTATTCTAAGGAAAACCGTATCAGACCGACAGAGGGATTGGGACAAAAAACTGTATTCGGCATTGTGGGCATATAATGCCACCTATAAGACCAGTATTAACCACACACCCTTTTTTTTAGTGTATGGCCAAGAATGTGTACTGCCAATAAAAATAGAGCTCCCATCCTTACGGTTTGCCATGAAGCACGACCTAGGAGAGAAAGAATCAATACAACCCCGACTGGACACATTACAAGACCAGGACGAGCACCGAATAGTTGCCCTAAATCACCAAGAAACCCACAAAAGACGCATGAAGGAGATTCATGATAGGAACATGCGCGATTATCAGTTCAGGCAGGGGCAGTTAGTGTTGTTCTACGACGCTAGACACGAGCTGATGCCTTAAAGGTTGGGGCCACGCTGGAACGGTCCATATGTAATAGTGAAACTGTATGAAAATAACACGGTTAAGCTAGCCGAGTTGAACGGTGAAATTTTTAAGCACCGAACCAACATAAACAAGATAAATGCTTGTCGTAGTTAAAGAGAAGCCAAAGTCACCTGTACAGTATGTAACACCTTTTCATGTTGACCTTTTTAGGTATCGGAGTGAACGACCTAGAAGCATCACAAATACTGGGAACACTCAGAGAATCAAAAGTAGCCCTAGTGACCTTGTACATATACGTTGAATGGAAGGGTGCGAAAAACCAAAACAAAAATTCATAAAATCAAGAAAATTACAAAAAGATTATTGTTGGGATATGGAACTCACCTAGGAACTTGGAACATATACGTTGACGGTAGACGGAGCCTGCAGACATTCGAATAGAGAAGGTGCCATAGGAGCAGTATTGTAGAATCCCAATGGGACTGAACTAGCCAGTATAGGAGTCCTATTAGGGAAAGGATTCACGAACAGCACTGCCGAATACAAAGCCCTTCTAATCGGTCTACAAATGACCATGCGAGTTGCGCAAACTATAAGCAACCTCTGAATTATGGGGGATTCACAACTCCTAATCTGAGGTATGACTGGCGTATACCGACTCAAAAGCAGAACCTTATAGGCCTATGCAATTGCCATCAACGAATACACTAGAGAGTTTTCCCACATCGAATGGATGCATATTCCACGAGCACAGAACCAACGTGCTGATAGTCTAGCAGCGATAGCCTACGACCATGATCATTACTGGCAATGTGAGCCGGGTAGGGTAGTCATTTCGCCTATAACCATTGCTGCAGAGCTATGGACAATCCTAAAAGCCCAAGCATGGTATGGAGTTCGGTGGATCAGAAGTCTGATAAACCAAGTAGGTCTAGAGAATCCCCAACTCCTAGTCCAATTACATCAGTTAATGAGCCATGAACTATCTAGAACTTGTTTGAGGTCACACCATAGTAGCATAACCCATGGGTTAATGCACACGACCTAAGTACATAGTAAAACCTTGCCCCAGCATGAACCTGATAGATACACACGGAAGGGGAGAGGGGGTGTACAACTTAAAGATTTTTAGTACATTCAACACATTGTATATTCATGTATATAAATGCTAAAACACAGGTGATGGAATTCACTGCTGAAAAGAGAATGGAAGACCCACAGAGCAGTAATCAGCCCGAGCAATGCCATAGAAAACTGATGTGGTTCGTACTAAAGGAAGGACAGAGGACCGACATAGAAATCCAACGTTTGAAAGAAGAATTGAAGAAACAAAAGAACCTACGAATCAGAGCCACTAACAAGCTGGTTAGCACCAATAAAGAGCGAGATACCTGGAAGCAGAAGTACAATGACCTCAAGGAGGCTCGCGAAAGATGGTAGATAAGCCATAGGGAGGGGTATAAAGGGCAAGAAAATATCCTAGCCAACACCAAGGTGGAACTAGCTGCAACCGAAACTACCGTAGCCATGCTAGCTAGGCAGTTACATGAGTATCAGAGAAAAGAAGCTGCAAGAGGATCAATCAGGCCTCAAAGTTCCCGCAACCCTTTACCCGCTTACCCTGTGCACCGCAAGAAAATTTTGTCGGACAGTCTGTTCTACAAAAATTTTGATGCTTACAGCTTATATCTACCGCCCATGGAGTTTTCGTTAGATATCCAGGTTTTTGAGCTATGACCATCCATGAGTTTCGCCCTCAGATTCACATGGCCACTCATCCCAGGTAATTTTGAAAACTATAAAGATTTCTATGAAAGCATATGTAGGTTCTCAGTTGTTGTCGCGCACCAGAAAGATGATATCATTAGATTGGCCGGCCACTATGCCTACTGCCTACAGAATTGGTTACTACAACCTTGGGGCGCTAAGACTAAACCCACTAGGATTCACCTTACCAAATGGTGGTACAACTCCAATGAGTCCATGGAGTCAGGAGCGGACCTAGCATTGTACCTGCGGATGCGTGACAGAACCTCCAGGGAACGCAAAACCCTAAATGAGATGTTTTATTTTAAGTTCTTGGAAGGTGCCAATCCAGCCCTTGTGGATGTGGCAGAAGTGGACCCCAATTACACCGAGGAGTTGAAAAACCAACGGACGGAAATGTGCAGGAATGCACTGTAACCCCCCACCTCACTATTATGCATCATACACTAGACACGGTATGGTGAGCATCTGTTGCAAGTCTCAGTTTCTATGCATACATCTTTATTGCACCTCTATAAAAACTCTGAGCTGCATTTGGGCATTTGCTAACTTCTATGGGCATAAATGAATGTATAAATGCATAGTTGAGGGGGGGTTGAGAGAGGAAAAAATGGGAACAAAAACAGTGCAGTGGAGTGGGGAGTGACTCCATCGCCCAATGGGTAAGGCACAGAAGAAAAATATATAAAAAAGTGGAAAAGAAAAACAAAAAAAGAGAGAGAAAAAAAGACTGAGAAAAAAGTAAGAGAAAAAAGAGAAAAAAGAAAGAGACTTCAATTGTATGTATCAGATCTCGAACCAATTTGTGAGGATGAGTGACGCCTCACACATCCATAAGAGGCGAGGACGATTTTCCTAATTGATTCCATAGACTAGCGGAAAACTAGTACTTCCTAGCATCTTGTGTATTGGATCTTAGGATAGTAAGTTGTCCTACATGGACTACTGTCAGAATATAGGGCTTGAGAGGAGAGTCTATACAAAGAGGAGACTAGATGGTTATTCCCTATTGAATCCATTCTTAGAGAGTATAAATTGAATGTCTAAACAAAAAAAAAAAAATTGATAATCACCAGTCTAGACCGGTTTCAGAGTTGGGGCACTAAAGCCTCATCGTGCATACATTCACACACACATCAATGACACGGTGTTAGATACAATACTGATGACCTGCATCCATATCATCCCATCTCCAATCCTGAGATTTGCATTTGCATATCCCTCCATGCATGGGTCCGAAAGTGGGCATTGCCTTACACCTGATAGAATTGGGTGCATTTGCCATTTAGGTCACAGGTGGATTTTTGCAGGTATGAAGACACCAAACTGTTCAAAGATGCTGTGGTTAAATCCGATCCGGTTGCAGATGGGTCCTAAGGGCTAAATCGATGGCCTTTGGGTAGGAAGCTGTTGAAGACATCCTACCAACTCACTGTGGTTAGCATCACCCAACAAGGGTGTTGAGCCCACTAACTTGATCCACCACCAGGAGCTGGTCTGCGAAACCAGAGACTCTGGGTCCGCCATATGGGGAACATACTACCCAGTGGTAGTCACCAATGTTAGCCGATATTCTCGCACGAAAAATCGGGCTAATATTGAAGTTTAAGTTTGTAATAATTGAAAAAACCGGCATAGAAAACCCGGTTATTAGAGGAAAATCGGCACAAATTTTCCTTAGAATTGGGTCCCAACACGACCTAAAGTGACTAGACACAGTCTAAAAGTAAGAAACTGATTTTCAAAAAAATCGTCAACAATATTTTGTGGTCAAGTTTTGTAAGACCGAGCCAAAAGTGCCGGTCCACCTAGAATTGGGTCCCAACCCATCCTAAATGAGGCTAGAGAAAATTTTGCGGCCTTAGAAATGGCCGGTAAATATTTTATAGCCAATTGTAAAAAATTAGCCGGTATGACCGTGCTAAATTCTCACCATGTACTGAGTCCATTTTTACTAATATATGATCACTCAGTGTATTTTTTTGGAAACCGTGTTGTCGTGGGAGCCCTAGTCATGAATGCCGAAAAAGTCAACCACAGAAGAAAAAAACCGAGAAAGAAAAGTTTCGGGTAAAAATGGGACCGGGAAATATGGATTCAGTGTCAAGGAGTCACAGAAACCCTAACGACAAAGTTTCGGCAATTTACGGGGCCAAGTGGTTACCTAACAGGCCAAAAATCCAGACACATGAGCAGTAGGCGCACGACCCTTGTGAAAACAAAGAAAGGCCAAAAACGAAGGTACCCAAAGAAAAAATGGAGGCCGCCTACTAAAAATAGGGGTTGAAAAAGGGCCTCACCCAAAATTTGGATATTAAATGCCAAAACACCTTGGAGGCTAAAAAGTTTGGGAGGTACACCCACTAGCCATTGACATTTTGGGATTCTAGGGTGTACAAAAGGGGAAACTTAAATGGCTTCCCTAGCCTTTGACAAAAATGGCATCTTGGCTAGTTTTGGAAGAGAGCTCTGAATGCACCACTCCCCCACTCTCTTATGGAGGCCACTAGGTGTACTATCAAATGGGTTGAGGACAACTGGCAAAGAGGGCTTGAAGGGCATGAAAATTGGCAAAGCTTCATTTTGAAGGAGGACACTTGGGTTTATCTATAAAAAGGAACCAACTCTTTGTATTTGGGAGTGTGTGTTGAGAGTCAGTGTTGAGAGTTACTGTTGAGGGGTGTGTGTAAAATGTGTGTTGAGAGTTAGTGTTGAGGGGAGATGTGTAAAATGTGTGTTGAGAGTTCGTGTTGAGAGTTAGTGTTGAGGGGATATGTGTAAAATGTGTGTTGAGAGTTAGTGTTGAGGTTATGTGTGTTGAGAGTTAGCATGTGTGTAAGTGGGATGTTGAGAGGTAATTCTGTTTGGTGAGAGAGATGGATTGTGCTTTCCTTTTCTTCGATGCTTGAGATGGATGTTTGGTGAATGCTTAAGTTGGAGAGTTCAATATTGATTCTTGTTCTCACTTTATGTAGTATTTGTGGATCGATGCTTGGTTAGTAATGCTTGTTTCATAGTTGTTGATGTATTGTTATTGTAGTTACATTTATGTTGAGAGAGAGGGTGAGTCGGTGGTTCATTGATTGGTGTTTTTGGGTGTTAAGTAGGGTAGTTACTTCTTGCTATCTTACTTTGGTTTTAGGTTGTGGTGGTAGTCTCTCACACATCAGAAGAATAGTGGATGCTTGTTTCTTACTCATTGTTAGTTGGTAGAATGTGTTGAGAGTTGGAGGGTTTCAATGTTTAAGAGGGTTTAGTGTTTGCACTTGTTTGTGAGGTGACTATCGTTGCTCATCATATGTTTGAAAGATTTTGGTCGATTGACAGATTAATGCCATTGTCAAATGCAAATGTGTGTTAGTTCTATTTTTGGTTTACTCCATATTAGGATGTGTGATTGAAAGGCAATCACCTTGTTTTGTAGGGTTGAAAGAACGGCATGGTTGTTTGGGGATGAGGGAATGTCAACTGATGTTTAGTAACCGTTGAGAGGTTGATTGGTGAATGTGCATCGTATACTCGTTATTCTCAAAGCAAGAAGTTGTGGAGAAGGCCTATACCTCTTTGTGCATTCGCTGTCACATCTTGTTGGAGGCTGCCCCATCAACTGCTCACTGCCTTTGCCTCTGTGTGCCCTCGGAGCGGCCGTTTTTGCCTGTCTGCAGCTGTTTCTGCCTGCCTTGACCTGCCTACTCCTACTCCTCGCTGCCTACACATGTCTGCGACCCTCTGTCAAGCCTGCCTGCGGCCACCTGTGGGCTACCTGCTGGCTTTGTGATCTGCTGTGGCCATATACTACATGGCCCTGTACTACCTGCCCCTGCGACCTACCTGCCTCGCAATCTGTTGCGGCGCACTGTTTGCCTGCGGCCACCTGTGGGCTACCTGCCTGCCTCGTGATCTATTGCGGCCTGCCCTGCCCTGCTACTGATCTGCCCTCTGTCTGCGACTTACTACCTGTCTGCGACCTGTTTTCAAGCTGTTTTTTCCTGCAGCCGCCTACTGTACCTACCTACGGCGTGGAATCATCTACGAACGGAGTCCTGTGACCTGTTTTCGGGCTCCCCTGTCTACTGCGATCTGCAACGACCTGCCTCACTGTCCATGTGCTGGCTGTGAAATGTGCGACAACCTGTGGAATTTTTTTGGCAGTCTGTGGAAAGGTGTTTTCCAGTTCTTTGCTCTCATTGTCCATCCATGTGTTGGCATAAACGACAAGCTCAATCAATCGGTTTGAAGTCTGAAGACAAACAAAAGTGGTTCAAAGCATTCATGACTAGCATCTCTTCGACTTTACGGCTACCTAATTACACATTGAGGTAAACGAGTAGTTGACCTATGCACTGTCTATTCATTTCAGTTCCATGAAGTTCTGTTGGCCAATCCCTTCGTAGTATGATATCATAGCTTTAATCACTTGTGATGGAATGAAATTTTTGCAAATATTGTAGTAAAGCAAGTTTTCAAGGGATCAAGTACATCGATTTAAAAGAACGAGTCATACAGATTGTGTTTTGCTACGGTTGCATTTTGGGGTTGTATCCATATAACCAAGTGAATACTTGGGAGCCTTTATAGTGAATCGGTTTTAGTATTAATTCAAACTCAGTTCGGAATCGTAATATTTTATAAACAGATGCGGCATGGCTAATTAGAACGATGATTGCCTATTTCCAACTTGTTTAGGGAAAGTGATAAGTAAATAAATTTTGTTTCATACTGATTTAGAATGTGTTGTACGGAGAGAATTGTAGGTTGGGTAGTTTATATTTTGCTGAGTTAGATTTATTAAACGGCTATAAGGAATCATCAAGTTTTTTGAAGTGTTTCTTACGGTTGTTGTCATTATGAAGCGTATTAATTGGACCCGACCTCTGTAAAACACCAGAGCAGGGAGTCCACCATCCGCGGTTGAAATATACCGCCTTGGTTAAAGCGTCACACTAGTCACACCCGCCGTCGGTACTGTCTAGCGAAATACCTAGACCCGACAGTCGGCGAAAATATCGACGTTTAGCAAACAAAGCGGTGCGTATAACTTGCACCCCACGAGCACATCATAGACAGTAAATCGGTTTTCAGCCCATGTAAGATCTTTACCAACTGTAAGCCGAATTCACTGGGGAAAGAAACGTTAGCGATCAAAAGTTTTTGCGGAACCATAATTCTAGGAAGCTAGTGAATCATTGCACCAAAAGTACTAGCACCCCCTCCTTGCAACCGTATCTCTGAGAGCCTGGAAAACTCTCATCGGTTGGGGAGCACGGGGTAACAGAGGAAGCCCCCAAGATTGGATGTGGCAGGACCTTCGTTACTCACGTAGGGCATAGCCACCATCAGTAGTGGTGCCCCTTGACTTTTTTAGGACGTTTTGGCTAGACCAATCCCCTGTCAAAAATGGCCCTGACAGCTTTCTCAGTACTGTGAAAATAGGCTATAAAGATCTACTTGAAAATCTTCTAAAAGTCAAAATTCGTCTACTTCAGCTTATTCCACACGTGTGAGCTGTCCTCTACACATGGGATGTGACACCTAACCAAAGGATGTGGCTCATGCAAGCAATAGATTGATGCCATGTGTCATATGTCTAGAAAACTAGTTTTTGGCCTTTTTAGCCACTAGAACTTGAATTAAATCATATGTACAACCTATATGATTATGGTACATGACAGGTACACTATTTTCACACGTGGGAACAAGCTCCACACATGTGTGTTTATCTATATACAAGATTTTTGGCCTCTACCAAACTTATTTTTGCATTTTTCACAAGACTTATGAATCAACTGCCTCTTTTGTATTTTTGTCAAAGAGTCATTCGGTTGTCCTAGCATCAGATACTCAACAATATCCACTGCCCACTCAGGCACTGCTTCTACATAGAATAAAGCAGCATCTGGTAATTCATCATCCACTTCAGTATTAACTGGTGCAGATTCAATTCGCGAAACGTGGTCAACTAGATAATGTTGCTTCCCCTTACGAACCACAATTCGAAAGCCAAATTCAGTCAGTAACAGTAACCATCTTGCATTACACCCAGTATTGCACGTCTTGTGTACCAAGTAAAGTAACGGCTGGTGATCCGTATAAAATGCAAAGTGCATTTTCATGAGGTAATGACAAAATTTCCGGATAGAGAAAATCATGGCTAACGCTTCACGTTCTGTTGTTGAATAGTTTTTCTCCGGATTTGTAAGCTGCCTGCTTGCAAATCGTATTGGATAGTCCTTCTTATAGTCACCTGCGTCAAAACTGATCCAATTGCATATGTTGAGGCATCCGTGTGAACATGAAACTCAATCATCCAATCTGGAGAACGCACTATTGATGCTGAAGTTAATGTTTTTTTTAATTTTTCAAAAGCTTCTAACACCTCTACTGTCCAAATAGGAACAATAGTCAGTTTGTAGATAGGTCTTGCTAAATCCACAAAGAAGATAATAAAAATTCGATAATAATTCGCATGACCCATAAACACATAAACTCCACGAATTGTTGTTTGTAGTAGCAATTCCACAATAACCTTGATTTTAGAATAATTTGTGACAATGCAATGTCTCGATATCACATGCCCAAGCACAACTCCGTGGGAAACCCATATTTGGCATTTTTTTGGATTTAGAAAAATTTGATACTTGCGACATCTTTCAAATATTTATTCCAATCGATCCAGGTGGTTTGTATCTATGCTATGGACTCCAAGGTCATCCAAGTAAATTTCAAGGAATTTATGTAGATAATCTTTAAAAGCAAATTGTGTTACTCTTTGGAACAAAGTTGGTGCACTACAGAGTCCAAGCGACATGACTTTGTAAGCATAGATGCCCCATTCTGTTGCAAAAGTTGTTTTGTGACGATCTGTAGGTGCAATCTTGACCTGGTTGTAACCACTAAATCCATCTAGAAAACTATAAGCTTTCGCTCCAGCAAGGCGGTCCAAAATGTTTTCAGTAAAAGGTAATGGACAGTGATCCTTCCGCATCACTTTGTTCAAAGCCTTGAGATTCACACAAATTCTCAATTTCTCATTCTTCTTAGGAACAATAACAATCGGTGAAATCCATTCGGTATGCTCGATCTCATAAATGAAATCTGCATCAAGCAATATCTGAAGCTCATTCTATATCAGATCCGCAACATTAGGATTACAGCGATAGAACTTTGTAATCTTTGGAACTGCATCAGGTACTAAAAGTATGGTGTGTTCAATAACTGACGTCGGAATACTCTTGAGATCTTGATAAGTCCTTGCAAAGCAATCTTGATACTGAATAAGTAACATTCGGAACGCTTGAAACTATTCACCCTTGTCTATCCTCAACCCAAGATCTAATCAATCTAGCATCAAGGAGATGAAGTCAGTTGTCACGCGTAGGTTCGTTCCCATGAGAGCGATAGCATAGTTTAGATTTCAGCACGAATGGAAGATTCACGTCTAACTCTAACATCCATTAATCCTATAACACTAAGATCCACAATGAAGATAGCTTACTCTTTTTCTCTCTCCTTTTCTCTCTCATATAAAGTATAAAAACATGCAATCCCAA
This sequence comes from Diphasiastrum complanatum, assembly GCA_029204225.1. NCBI lineage: Eukaryota > Viridiplantae > Streptophyta > Lycopodiopsida > Lycopodiales > Lycopodiaceae > Diphasiastrum > Diphasiastrum complanatum. The sequence goes on from CM055101.1 coordinate 64,378,518, forward strand.
TAACAATCAGATCCAACAATTAGCAAAGACAATAAAAACATGAGAGATGAAGGCAAAGTGATAGAGAGCAAGGACATTCATAAATCCATTCACAAGAGATCCACTCTGCTTTATTGAAATGAAGATATGTACATGTGTAGGAACTCGAGTTGGTCCTTTTTTATAGTAGAGAGGAAAACTCTGACCTCTGAATCCTATTGTTCCAATTCTGCCTCCCTAGCTATTCAAATTTAAAAAAGAGTGAAACCTCATTCAAATTGGAGGGAAACCCAACTTTATTCACTAACTTGACATTTAGGCCCTGCAACATTAAAGTCCCGCAAAAAGACCCAAAGTCCTTTTATTGACCTTCTAATTATCAAATAACTATGTGATCATCGGGTTGGACTTACACACGCAGGATGCCAAATCTCTCTCATTTATTAACTAGAGTTAGGGTTGCCTTGGGATCCGCAAACCCTCCAACATATGTATATATATATTTGAGTGAAAAAATGATCTCAATATTACTATTTTAGATCAATTGAATGTAAAGTGCTACTAACTCCTAAGACTTTGCAGTTGAACAATATATTATCTCTCTAAAATATCTCATTGGACATAAAATATTCTAGAAACTGGGCATGGCTGACATGGATAATATCATTACCGGACATCAGGATCACAAAATCAGAGTGTGGAGTGTTTCTTCGTGGTCTCAATACCGGCTAGTACATAAATTGATAGCCACTCTACCAACGATCAACAATATTCTTACATCAGGTCTGTGGTGAAACAACTACGTGCTAGTTCATCGCCATAAGAAATGTATGTGGATTCAGCACACTGATATAGTCTCTGTACTAGCTAAAAGACAAAAAAAAATCCTCTCTATTCTGGATCATGGAATAAGAGATTCAAGGTATGGAGGCTCTGGGACTTCAAATGTCTCGAGTCGGTGACTACACACGAAGATGTGATAGTCTGTAACTATCCTTTAAAGCTAGATCACACTGTTACAGGCAATATAAGTTCTCAAATTGATTGTGTAAAGTCAATATCAACCGATTATACACACTTTCAGAGTGAAAATTAGAGTGTGGAATGTTTCTTCGCAAGTTGATGGAAATAATTGTTTCCTCCCTCACAAACGGAAACAAAAATGGAGTGCAAGAGGACAGAAATGAGTGTTGGATATCTTCCTGCCAGCCGTGAGAGAATGCACAGAATTCCCTTGAAGTTTTTGCAGCAATAAATTTCATTCATCTTCAAAATCTGACTCATCTGAAGATTTATCGAGATGTGTTGGATCTTGAACTTCAATGGGGCCCGAAGGCTTATCAAACTTGCCTTTCTTCAATTTCATCTTCTCCTTTTACTTTTGTCTCTTAGCTCATTTTTTGGTAATTCGTTCTTTTATCCTTACTTCAATGTGTGCGAGAAACTCAGCTTCCTCTTTTCATTTTTGATAATCTACTTCCCCTGCATCCATGCTCTCTGAGCCGCATTTGACAGTACTATACATCAAGCAAACATGAAACAATAATTTCTAAGGAACACAAAATAATCAATCTAATACAAAATCTAATATTGAAAGCGATCTGTCTCTGATTGTACCAGGTTCTGACGAGTCAGGTCTAATATTCAAATAAGTCATATTCAGAAGATCCAAGTCTAATATCTGACTCATCTGAAGATTCAAAGATGATCTGTCTCTGACTGTACCAGGCTCTGTCTATTTGTCTGTTTGATCAACCTAATAATCAACATAAAATAATCAACCTAATATTGAAAGCAAGATATCTTCTGTCTGTCTTAGAGAGAGAGAGAGAGAGAGAGAGGAAAAAAAATAGAAACTGAAGATCACACCTGTAAACCTGATCCGAATATGAATCATTCTCTCACACCCCTGTCCGATCGATCGAGAGAGATATAGAGAGATCGATCGATCGATCGATCTAGGGGGGGGGGGGGCAGAATTTCAAATGTGTGTGTGTGTGTAAATAAAAAAAAAAAAGACTTGTATGTGTGTCAAAAAAAAAGATTAAGCATACATTTTTTGCGGGCAGCGCGTGACATTTTTGACGACAGAGGGTTAAATTTTTTACGGCAACCCTTACACACTCTCTCTCTAGAATATATATATATATATATATATATTACCATTAGAGGAGTTCCAAGGCCCAAAAGGGTTGTCTAAGAAATGCCACGTAAGAGAGAGAAAATCGTCGGATTTTAAAACTCCGATCGAGTTTTTGGTCTGCCCACACAACTCCGATGACTTGACCTCACTAGTAATGTATGTAGTTATCTGGAAGTTGGGTAGCCGCAACGCGTGGGGTCCATACTTCAAGATTCTATTTTCTACCATTAACTAACATAACTTCTCATGTAAATGCAAATCGTATTGCACATCAAAGTTTTCTTTCCATCTACTCAAAGCGTTCACATCAATGGAAAACAGTCTTATCGATCTGAAAATCATGGCAAGAAACTTTGAATATTTTGGATCACAATGAGCGCCAACGTGAATCTAAACTTTTGCAATTCTGAAAATACGGAGTGTGTTGGACAAATGGAGCGACAAGGTTATTTCAAACTTTTGCAATTCAAAAATTTGCAATTTCAACACACATCTATTGAAAAATTATTTTGCTTATTTTGCTCATAACTGCAAAGCTTTGATTTTGCATATAAAGCAAGAAACATGGAGTGTGATGGATAAAAAAGAACACCAAGGTCATTTCAAGCTTTTCCAATTAATTTTTTTTTAAATTAAAACGAGTTTTAATAGCTTACAAGATATATAACAAGTTGGTTTTCTACTAGATTGATCTATCGATTATTAAGATGTCTAAATATCATCTCCATATTGATCTTCTCACAAAATATGCTCCACTGTCGAGAAAAAATCTGAAAGGATCCACCTTACCAGCTCAGCAAAGGACGGAAGACAGGAAACATTGTGATCTATGGGCTGATGGAAGTTTGTATCCAATCGATCCAAGCTCAATGCAACATCCAAATTTTAGATCGGTCACACAACTCATACTGTTTTTGTGTGAAGGACACAATGGTCTATTGGGTTATTGTGAAAGATTGAAAAGTTACGGCATTAGTAATTCAATGAAAATCATCCATTGTTTGAAAAATATGTTGAATGGTTTGCTTACTGACTACCAAGAAAAAGAAACTATTTTTTTGCAAACAAAAGAAGAGAATGAAATCTTGAAGATAGATAATTCTCATTTGCAAGATATTATATTAAACCTTAACCAAGAAACTGACAATATAGAACTAATTGTACAAACATTGTGTACCTCATATTGTGAAATAAATGTAGAAATAAACACATTACAGAAGAAAATATTGAACAATAAACGAAAAAGAGTTATTTTAGAAAGTATTGACGAGCTTTCAACAAGTGGGAGTCAACGGAAAAAAAGAATATATGTTTTCAAGTAAGATTATGTTTTATACTATTCATGTATTTTGTTTCATCTAGCACTCAATGGTTGTGAATTGTTTTTTTTCTATTTCTTATTTTTCTTTTGCAGATCAACTTTAGTCACCAATGAAAATCTGAAAGACAAGTGATTGGAAAGTCTTTGAGTGTAGTACTTATAGCCAAGTCAACGACGAGTCTACTTGGAAATCAACGATATTCATGAATCAAGTCCAAGACTGCAAAGGCCCTTATGGGCGAAGTCGGCAAGATCATTGACCGAAAATTGATACAAGGAGCATATGTGATTATTCTGATATTAGCTGGAATGCATATGAGACAATGTTTAAAATTATCAAAGAGGCATTTGGACAAGTACATATAAAAAAATTTCCTATTCCTCGGTCCTTTCAAATCAAATTAGAGAGGGATGTGTTAAACAGGGGTTTGCAAAACATCATTGGTATTCCTTACCATATAAATGAAATTTATAACTCAAAACATGGCACTTTGTCATATGATTCTACCAACAATATGTTTGTAGATCTGAACCATTTACTGAGGTTTATTGTAAAATTTTATGAAATCACAAATGAAAGTGTTGAAAAATTGATATTAGTTCTCAAGTTAGATGAATCAGAAGTAATAAAGGGACAAAAGCTAGAAAGGGTTAGTGTTACAATTATGAATGGAGCACTAAGCAATTCGATAAACTTGGAGAGTCTTGATTCCAATGTGCACTCTGTGGTTGGCAGCTTTCCAGGTTTAAATCTATTCTATTGAGTACTAGCAACTAATTCATTTTGAGAATTAATGTTTTTGTGTTTTAATCTAATATTGTTTTGTTACTATAGAGTTCAATTTTCCTAAAATAGTTCATAATTCGGTAATTCTGTTAACTGAGAGCAGATTCTTGGTCAAATTTGGAATGTGGAGAACGTTGGATAGCAACTTGACCTCACCTCTCTTGAATTCAACTCTGACTGTTCCTTCACCTTCGATTGAATGTGATGAGTTGTCTCCAAGTTGCACAACTCAAGAGTGGGTGAATGACTTGTAGTCTTTTAACCAGTCGCGATGGTGAGTCACGTGTTGAGTTGCTCCTGAATCTAGATACCAAGAGTCGGTATCCTGTTGTTCTCCGACTTTGGTCATGAAAGTTGCTTCATCTTCTTCTTCTTGTTGTTGATTTGAGTGACTGGCCGTATGTGCTTGTTGTTGGAACTGTTGCTTCTTTTCGTTGTCCTTGATTTCATGGCCAGTCCTCTTACAGTATCTACAGAATAGTTTCTGCACAGGTTGGACTGATGAAGAGCTTGAATTCGATCTTGGACCGGAATTTGGTCCAGATTGCATGTTGCTCTTCTTGTCAGTATAGCCTGACTTTGTAGATCTCTTGGATCTAAACTTTTGATTCTTTGAGTATAGGCTTGAGGATCCGATCCTGAGCCTAAGGAGGATGTTGATCTTCTAATCTCCTCTTGTAGGAGCAGCAAAATTACTCTTGATAGAGTGAGGTGCTCCTGGGTAGAAATTGAAATTATCCAATTTTTGTAGGCTTCAAGTAGACTCGATAATAGAGTCATGAGTGCATCAAAATCTTCTATGACTGAGCCAGTTGCAGTCATCTGCTCCATAAGATTCTTGAAGGTGTTGAGGTGACTCGAAATACTATCTGCTTCACACATTTTAAGGTTGAAGAATTTCTTCCTTAGATGGTTTGGTGAGAATTTTTCAAACCAATCACGTTTTTCGGTCATATGCCTTGTGGCGCCTGAATCTATGAACCATCTGGCACCATCATCAACTTGGGATGCCAATGCCGATAAGAAGACACTTGTCTCGTCATCTTCTCCATCATCTTCGGCAATGTTTCCTTGTTGAGTCACTTTTCCTGCCTTTATGTCCGCCTTCTTCTTATAACACTCGCGTGCCCAATGACCCGGTTTGTGGCAATAGTAACATTTGTCTTTCTTCTTCTTTTTTCCTTTTGATGACAACTCTCCCTCGTTATCATCATCCTTGGATTTCTTAGGAATCTTTTTCCATCCTTTCTGCTTGCCTTTAGCAAGCAAGGCTTGATCCTCCTGTGGGGTTTGCCTTGACTTCACCACTTTGCGACGTTGCTCTTCTTGCAACATGATTCTGTGGAAGTCTTCAAAAGTAGGCAATCTCTCCCTCGAAGAAATGCCACTCACAAACATCTGTAGCCCTTCTGAGACACTGCTCATTGTGGTATGTACCAATTCAATATCCTTGATTGGTTCTCCAATCGCCACAAGTTGATCTCTCAGCTCCTTTATCCTGGTGAAGAAAGATCCCACTGATTCACTTTCTTCCATCCTTACTGCGTTCAATCTCGACTGCATCGTTCATTTGCGCAAATTGTATGAATTCTTCTACTTGAATATTTCTGTTGTTAACTGTTGCGTTTCTGTTCTTACACGCCTACGCTCTGAGCAACCGAACTTCCGCTGTGCTCACGAACACCGTTTTACGACAGAGGAGAGGAGAGTTCCTAAAAGACATTGAAGTATAGTGGTGGTGGGGTTTGATCCACTCCATTCTTATGTTCTCTTGCATAACAAAACCTCTAAGACTCACCCTTCTAAAGAGAGGAAATGACTTGAACTAGTTCCTTAAGGGAGCCTCCCAACTAAGGAACGCCCTAGGTTAGCTCTCTAAGGCTTCTCCCAACTAGAGAGTATCCTAAATTAACCTAATCCTAATAACCACTAATGCTCGCCCAACAGTGGTTTCCTAATTTATCCCTAAGTAATCCTAACTAACTCCCACAAGGGAAGGAAAGCTGAGTGCATAAAAAAAATAATCCCATAATAGCAAGCACAAAGACCAAGTGAGGAAAGCTTAGTGGGGCTCGAGCACAGCAGAAAAGAGTGGAGAGAGGAGTGAAGAAATAGAGAGTTTGAAAGGCAGCTATGCGGTAAGCAACGTTGGCGCACCCTGGCAACGGCACCAATTGTAGTCGGTTGTAGTATAGGGGTCGTCCGTTCACTGGGAGCCGCCCGTGCGCACCTGCATAATAACAGAGAGAGAAGGGAGATAGAGAAAGGAGATAGAGAGAGGTAGAGAGAGGAGATAGGAGTGATGAGAGAGAGAGAGAGCTAGAAGGAGAGAGCTTTATTGAGAAGAAAAATAAAGATATGTACAGTGGAAAATGGCCTCCTTATATAGTTGAGGAGGGAGGGCCATCTTGGCTCTCATTGGCCTATTTACAATGGCATCCTAGCCCTTCAAACTAAATGAACTTCAATCTAATGGTTCATTAGGAAAAGGGCCAAACTCACATGATTCATGTGAGTTTGAGAGATTCCCTTTTAACTTAGAACCTTATGAACTTGACTCTGGGCTTTTTAATTGATTTATCTACTAAGGCCCAAAGTTCTTTTATTCAAGTTCTATTTATCCGATTTGCATGGTCACTGGGTCGGTCTTATACACGCAGGAAGCCGGTGCCCTCGCACTTATTATTCTAACTGTAGTGTATACTGTAGCAGGGCCCACTAGGTAAGGCTTGGCCAATAGTATTTCAAGTGGTGGGACCCACTTGTTCATTATTGCAGGAAATACCCACAACAAACACATAAAGAAACAGTCAAACTCCTGGATCCACAACCTCTCTGGCACCATCAGCTCTTCCTACAAAGTAAGACCTCGATGGCACGGTATATCGAAGCTCCCTCCTATATGCGCACAAATCCTTAATACTATCTAGTAGCGAGGTGAGAACCGTTTCCTGCCACCAAGGTCAAGAATAGGATATTTTGGCCCAAGCTCACAGGCGTCGATATCGGCAACTTAGCTGAAGACATGGTCACCTACTGCCGTGTATTCTACCAGAAGCACCATGGCAACCCTGATCGTGACGTCAAATATTTTGTCAACAATTGCGACCTGGTAGTATTTCTGGCAGAACTCAAGGGTTTTTGGGATTGAGGGCTACCCCCAATAGCCCTTGATATCAATAAACCACTGCGAATGCAAGAAGACCACATCAGCATAACAAGACTATATTATCGCGCTGCACTCACTTCAGCCCTGCACATTGATATGGTGGAGCTATGGAAAACCCACAACTTTCTACGGGGTATGCCCTTCATGAACAAACTACGGTGGCAAATGATGGAGGGCATCGTCACCACAATCTACCACTTTCGATAGAAGCATAAAAGATCCAGGAAGAAAAGGCTTCGATTGGTGTGGGACCACCAATCCAATAAGGAGGGGGATAATGTTAGCATCTATGCTAACACAGAAAAAATAAAAAAAAAAGAGAAATAAAACTCCGTGGCATGTGTTTTGTAAGCCCACGTACGAGTGTCTGTTAATAAACTTCTGCCATGGCATGTGTTTGTAAGCCCATGAGTAGAAGCTTAAAAAATAATAAAATAGCTTAAACTTAGATTTAGAACTTAGACTTAGGAAACATAAGATTAGAAATATTTTGTTCTTAAGTTTTTCTAAGTTAAAGAACTTTTGAGGTTCTAAATCCTAAGTTAGAAGTTCTAGAAAGACTAGAAATAGATTAGTCCCATAAGTTAGTGGATACTTATGGAAGACCCTCCTTGCCATAAAAGGAGAGGTATTTGCCTTGTAAATAACACTTTTGAGATTAAGCTATCAAGTTCTTTATTTTTGAGATTATCTCTCTATTTCATTTGTGTTTCCTTTGGGAAGGTGCATAGCTTGAGGGAAGGTGCTCGGGCCTCCTCTTGCCTCCTTCTCATTGGTTTGTATTGTGGCATGTATTTTGTTGATTGATTATTAGTTAGCCGCAATCTTCCATTCATCTTAGTTAGTTTCATTTCTATTTTGAGCACTAGTTGGGTAAGCCTTTCATCATTGTTTTCTATTTTCCGCACTCTGTTTGAAGCTTGGTAGAAACTTAGAAAGTGGATGATCGTCTCTATACTACACCACATCGTGAGTAGATCTAGCCAAACATTCGCAAATCAGATTTACTTCCAACATGTTTAAACTTCCTCTAATGTTCTTTAAGCATGTCATCTAGATCATAGATGTTATTGTAAAGCTATGATTTACATATGGACAAGTGGTAACTTGATCCAAATGTGAGTTAAATAAGAATATAAATAGGGCTCTTTTGTCATCATTTGTTAACCTGATGTTTTCATGATTTGGCTAAGAGAGGGAAGAGATTTTCAATCACACTACATTGTGTAATTTCTCTATAGCTAATGTGTTGATTTCTATATCCATATCCAAGTAGTTCCACATAAGTGAAGTGTATTCTTATCATAAATGTGATCTTAATTAGATGCTGAGTTCAAGCTATCAATCTTATATGGATATATTATTATCTTAGAAGGTATATCTTGACGTATTGTTGTTTGGTAGTTTATCCCTTAGTTACTCATTTGCATCAACAAGTTTCGTGGTTTAAGATTCATTGGGATCTTGGCAATTGGTGCGATAGTGTATTAAATTGAGGGGTTGATTGAACAATGTCTATTATATTGGTTTTGAATTCCATACTTGCTTCAGTTTCATCAAGTTGAGTGGTGATTTAAGATCAAGGCATTTCTCCTTGGTTGCTAAGTTGACAATATCAAGTAGAGCTAACTTGATTGTGGTCAAAGTCCAAACTGCATTGCTTTAGAAATTATGTAGAATTCATTTGTGATTCTTTCCGCAAGTTTTCCTTAGGGTTTGCATAGTTTTGCTCCAAAAGCTTTGACATTAGACTTTGTGAATAAAGATCAATATGTGATTTGAGTTTGTTTCATGATTGACACTTTTATTGTTATCAAATGTTATCTAGGAGATTTGATAAGTGATCAAAGCTTGGACCCAAGTTGTCTTTCATGGTAAAAATATAGTGGACAATGAGACATTCATATGGGTTGTAACTTAGCTAGTGCATTGACAAAAAATTAAATGAACATGTATGAGTTTTGATACTTATTGGCATCATTGAGTATTTGAATCAAAACTCAAAACGTATTATTGTTTGTCATGGTACTTAATGGAAGCTCAACTACAATTGAAGGGGAGTGTGCGAGTCACAAAAATCATGAGGATAAGAAACAATGAATTGTGCTTTGCTTTATTCATGCAATTGCAATTGTTCTAATTATTTCAAGAATGTCTTGAAGAAATCAAAATTTTATATAGAAGGCTAGCCTATAGTAGATGGTCATAAGCACAAGGTTAACATTATGAAAAGTATCAAAGACTTTTCTTAGTAAAATTGAATGCAATATTAGTTGAATATTCTTGTAGTTAATGATTAGAGGCTTGTATTCATCATCTTTGATTAAGGCTCAAAAGTTGTTACTAGTTTTGGAAAATAAATGGACAAAAATAGTCTTTGGAAGAGTTGTTTTTAAAGGAAGTTGGTAATGACATAGACAAGGTTAACTAAAGCTTGGGAAAAAAAATCTCTAAAAAGATAATATACTTTCTTTGGAGGACAAATTTGGTCATTACATTGTATGAGATTCATGTAAAGATATTGTGGATCTTTTGCATAAACTAATACTTTAGAATTAACTACTTAGTTCAAGAAAGAAACCATCGTTCTCTTAAGGAATCCAAAGCAAAAAGTACCTTCATAGTACCCTATGTTTGTATGGTGTCCATGATATCCATAGGACTTGGTAGGTAGTCTTAATACTTGTAGAGATGTGGATATTACAACAACTAGAGATAGTGGTACATCGAACAACTCTACAAGTCATTGAATTCTTGGTATATTTTTTTTGGCACCTGTGCTACTTCATACTATTAAAGTTGTCAACAAGTGTACATAGTCGTCATATTAAAGTTATCAACAAGTGTACATACTAGTCTTCACACACAAGGTTTACAATTATGGCCAAGCCAACAAGTCCTCTAGAATTTAGAGCACAAGGACCTAAAATGTCACTATGGTGCGACCGAGGTGTGTTTCAACTTGTGCTAATTGTAGTAAACAACTTTACCCAACTCACTGCAATATGATGGAGATATTGATAGGCTTTGAATAATTTTATTGATAATGCATGGCGATATATATTCATAAATAAGTGCTTGTTCTTGTGACATGCATTTAGCTCCACATGCATATATTCAAAGAAATTTTGTCTTATGTGTATGTCAAATTGGAATAGAACCCCACCTCATGAGTAAACTTAACAATGATTGCAATCTTAAAAAATAAAACATAAAAATAAAAATAAAAGTTCAGTTTAATTATCATTCTTAGTGAAAACTCAACTTTTTAAGCAAATAGTCACGATAGCCTATGACATTCTTTTGGGTCAATGATTGCAATTTCAAAAAATAAAATAATAAAATAAAAATTCAGTTTAATGTTCAAACTCTTAGCAACAATTAGCTATTAGCAAGTAGTTACAATAGCTTAATGTTATATGGCATCAAGGCTAACAAAAAATAAAAACCCATTCTAATGCTCGAGTCAACTTCGAGGAACAATTGATCACAATCAGTGTTGGGGAAACCTCTTTGGGGTTTCCCTCCGATTTCTTACATTTTTTTGAAGTTATCGATTTTTTAAATTTTTTGCCTTCTAAATCATGCACCCCAAATGTTTTGCCTTCTAAAGCATGCACCTCAAATGCAAACAATATATTAGAATTTCACATTAAGAAATTATTTTATTAACTCAACAAACATATAATGCAACCTAAGTTTTATAAGGACCTACTTACTTTATCACACACAAATTTCTTCCATATAATAATGAAAACTGAATTTTTTTTTTTTTGCATTTTTAAAAAATTCATCCTTCTATTTCAAAGTTAGCTTCGTGCAAGCTTTTTACGATGTCAATTTTTTTGGAGAAAGATGCCACTTGCATTCCTGGACTTTGTTGGCTTTCCCGAACACCCGCTCACAGTTCTGAGAAAGATGCTCGTTCCATTCCTATACTTTGAGAGCTTTCCCAAACACCCGTCACAGTTCGGAGAAAGATGCTCGTTCCATTCGTATACTTTGCGAGCTTTCCCGAACACCCCTCACAATAGGTTAGATGAACAACGGATTACCCTATTTGAACAATAGGTTAGATGAGCAATGGATTACCCTATATAGAATAACCCTCATTTTATTAAAAATGATGGGAAAACCCATGATCAAACAAAAAGATTAAAGTATTTAAAATAAAATACCGTAGAACGGCAGAAATGAAATAAGCTACCTAAAAGCTAAGTAAAACTTAGAATAGAAAACTAATTATTTAAAACCAACTGCCCGATTTAAGTCAGAAATTAAATACTAAACTAATTACTCAAAACCAACTGCCTGATGTAAATCACTAACTAAAATAGATCCAATAATAGGTAATGCAGGAAGCTTTGAAACAGTCGCTCCTGCAAACTGAGCTCGTCGAAGAATTGAAATCGCCTGCGAACGTTGTAATGCTATAGAAATACGCTGGCGGTAGAAAGAAATAATGAAAGAAGGTAAAGTAATGCTTTGTCCTTGGCGTTTCACCATAAGCTCCGCACATAAAAATAAAAAATCATTAAATTTTTTGTGAAGACAAACATAAGTTTCCAAGGCAAAGGAGATGAAATCTTCACCGGGTGCACGATCGTTATAAACTCTTTCTTTTTCTTGGGCTGCTTGAGATGCAACGGCCCATTGCGTGGTGGAAGAACGACGAAGAAGGTCCTGACCTAGAGGGATCAGCAATTACATCATCTCCCAAAAATCCTTCAATTTGAAAGATAAAGGTGAAAAGTGATCAATGAATATGCGTGTCAAATTCCAAGCCCCTCGTGAGTTTTCCGTGTTAGACTATCTCACTGAGTCTTATGTACTCCACAAGACAGTGCAAGGACACAACAACTGACAGTCTCGAGGGCCGATGAGCCAAATCTCTGCAAGCAATGGATGTGTCACTAGTCAAGCATCTTACTGTAGAATTTACAAGGAGATTTCTGAGGAATTATCACTTGCAATTGCTGCTTTGTTGGACCAGGAAGATATATACCAGCACAATCGCCTTGGATTTGTAAGTCAAAGTGGAGCTGAGAGAGAGCTGCAATCTTTGATTAAGTGAACAATAGAATGGGACATCAGATTGCAAGCAGTGTAGCTGAGCTGCATGAGCTTCAGGTGGTGCTGCAGGAACCTACAATTGTGCGCCCTGAGAAGATCACTGACATGGGCAATCTCTATCTCTCGCCGTTGGATCGGCAAGCTCCATTCTTCATGTACACTTTGCATGTCTACAATGGAAAAGCAAATAGCATAGCTGCTCATCATGTGCTTATACAGGCGCTGCAGAAAGTGTTAGTGTTGTATTACCCGGCAGCAGGAAGGATCATGCGCAATGAGGATACGGGCCATAAAGAAATTGCATGCAGTGGTGAAGGTGCGATGTTTGTGGAAGCGATTGT
>CM055101.1:64401330-64462014 GCA_029204225.1 Diphasiastrum complanatum
GATGAGAATATACACAATGATTCATTTAAAATCATGGTGCCTTCTTTACCTTATCAAAATAGATGGTGTACAATCTGGAGGAACGGGATTTTTTGCCACAATAATAGGCTGGCTTTCTCTTTTTGGATAAATCAGGCCATCTTTATCTTTGCCATGGGGAAGTAGGGACTGCTTTTTTATTGGCTTTACTCTTTAGTGCTAGCCTTCACCATAGATGAGTCTGCCCTTCACCTTTGGATGGAGAAGTGATAAAAATTCAGTACCTGGTCTTTTTACAGACATATGAATGCAAATGTGGACATATGTTTGTTCATGTGACCTGCACCTACTCTAGGGCACTGATGACGTGAGTAGGGATGTCGTAGCATTTGGTCCATGCTATGCATGATCAAGCTGATAGCATAAGACTCTTTGGTTAGATTCCATAACATTAAAGATTTCACATTTCCTTTGTTATGTCGGGTAGTATCTTAGACCAAACATCTATATACAGCTTCATATATGGTAAGGCTCACTCTTCATACAAGATGAACCACAAATTGTGTCTCAGAAATTGTTATCAGTGTTGATGATGCAATGATCATTTGGTAATGGAATTTGGCCACATAGCAACTAATTTAGAAAATAATCTTTTCCACCACCAATCATATACATCCAACAAATTAAATGAAACAATGTTGAACAAGCTGACACTGTGTAGTAATCAATATCATAGTTGCTAGCTGAAATGTTTTTTAAGTTTCAATGGCAGATAGTATTGACAATCAGATTGTTAAGTTGTGGAATTTGGAATTTTGCCCTGGCTTCATATGCCCATTCAGTCAAGCTAGTATTTCATGGCAGAGAATAGCACTCTGCCAACGAAGCATAGTTGCCACTTCCGGAACGGAACGCGTTCTGTTTCAAAAGGTAGGCAAAAAAAAAAAAATAATCGTAAATATTTTACACAAGGTCCGTTCTGACCCAGATGGATATTATCTCTGAAGCTTCTAAAAGGGTGACAAAGTTGTAGGGCTGGATTGTTGCCCAACAATCTTTGCAGGCTACTTTCTGTGTCAGTTTTTGGAAAACTTTAAACAGCTGACTTGATTGAAAACATGAATGACATCAGTTATATAAATCTCATAGTGCTGACAATGTTTGACAATGGCATGTTGTGACAGGGCAGAAGAATCCTTCATACATCTTGGGTGAGAATTGTTCCATCATTGAGATGAAATACAGATGAAGGTTGGTTGTATCATAACAGTTGCACTCGAATATAAATGGCATATTATACAATAACTTATTGTTCTCAGTCTGAAAAGCAAGCAAGAAGGGTGCTTTTTTCACCGTAAGTTTTCCATAGTTGATACTCGTTTGCATGCTTCTTCACAATAACTCAGCCTCGATTGGCCTTCATTGCATTTTACAAATCCTTCCTGACAAACAGGAAATGGTGGGGACCTGTATCACAATATTATGTTTTGTCGGTAAGAAATTAAAAAAAACTGGAGGTTTTGCACCTGTAAACATTATATCTGTGCTAAATATATCTGTTGTTAATACAAAAAGAATTAGTAGAAACATATGTAAGGATTGTAGCAATTATGGACAAGAATAAGCCACAGCACCAATTTTGTTTTGCAAAATATAATAACAACATCATCATGATTACTGCCCACCCAACTATAGATTCATGCAAACATAGATGCATGCAACCTGTAATTGAGCATGACTTGCATCTACTTCCACAAAGAAAGGCTTATGATCTTGCTTGCATTTCTTTCTAACTTGGTGTATGATCTTGATTCTCATTGCATGTGCGTGCCTCCACCCTTTATTATTATGATGAGGCTCGGAGGTGACCCATGCACCCGCGCATGTGGCTATGGTCGCTGTATTGGGGCAGTCTTAAACCAAGGTGGTCATGTTGTAGCCTTTGAAAGTACACAACTACAAGGGGCAGAAGTACTATATGATATTTATGAAAAGGAATTTTTGGCCATTATTAATGCCCTTGAGTTATGGAAGCATTATCTTCCAGGAAATGATTTCCTAGTTAAAACAGATCATTAAAGCCTTAGGTACTTTCTCACCCAACAATTAATTCGAGAAAAACATCTAAAATGGGCTAACTACCTGAGTACCTTCCATTTTCAGTTACTTCATCATCCAGGAAAGGATAACAAGGTCGCCGATGCATTATCAAAAATCCCCAAGGTCAACCATATTTTCCTAGCATATCATGAAGATTTTCCTTCCTATGAAAAACATGTATGCTAGTGATTCAGACTTCCAGCATATCTCTGAAATACTTGAAAGAAATCAAAGTCATAAAGACTATGTTTTGAAATAAGGATATTTATTCAAAGAAGATAAGTTATGTAGTCCCATAGCATTTAGAACTAAGATCCTTCAAGAAACCCATAGTCCACCCTATGCAGGACATAAGGGAATACCTTCTACTCTGGAAGCTTTAAAGAGATTCTTTTATTGGCCAACCATGCATCGAGACACAAGGCATTTTATAAATGCATGTCTAGTATGTCAACATAATAAGGACGAGCGAGGATTAAAAACTCCAGGACTACTTCATCCCTTGCCTATTCCTGAATCTCCCTGGGAACATATCACCATGGACTTTGTCTCTGGATTTCCTAAAACCAAAAATGGGAATGAGATGATATGGACTGTCATTGATAGATTTAGCAAACAAGCTCATTTTATTCCCTGTAAGAGAAAGCTAAAAGGACCTGAAGCTGCTCATTTGTTTATTCATCATATCTTTAGACTTCATGGCTTACCCAAGAGTATAGTATCTAATCGAGATACAAGATTCACTAGCAATTTTTGGAGAGCCCTTTTTGATAACTTGGGAACGACTCTAATTTTCTTCTTCCTTTCACCCCCAAACAGATGGTCAAAGTGAGATTACTAATCGAACCATCATAGACTTGTTGAGAAGTTATGTACTTGAACAAAAGACTCAATGGGAATATTGTCTCCGTATTCTAGAATTTGCTTACAATAACACAGTTCATTCTTCTACTAGTAAAGCACCTTTTGAAGTAATGTATGGAAAACCTATTGTACCTCCTATATTAAGGACTAAAGAAAAGATTTTTGTCTCAGATGAATTTGTGCAGGATTATCAAGACACCTTTTCAAAGGTTCAGCAATTCATCGCAAGTGCACAACAGAAACAACAAAAAAGCGCAAATTTGCGTCAAAGGGCAATCAAGTACGAAGAAGGGGAACTAGATCTCCTAAATTTTGAAAAGAAAAGGCTTAAGAAAAAGAAGGGCAATATGAAACTATACCCAAATATGGACCTTTTTAAGTCAAGAAAGTAATCCATAAGGAGCATGCAGTCGAAGATCTGCACAATTCTTGACTCATCAAGGTCCAACTTCCTAGTATGGAAGGTGAAGACCTCTCTCATACTAAAGGGAGAAGGGCTATTTCCCTGGGTAGATGGCACCGAAGAGATGCCTACAACCACCAGAAAAGAGCTACGAGAATGGAGAGAAAAGAATGACAAGGCAGTATAGCCTAACACTTGACCTCGCGACACTCTCCAACGCAAGAGAAATGTGAAATACATTGCTTACCAGATTTTAGACGAAATCACGCAACCAAATCATGTTTCTTGAAAATCAGTTGACAAAACTGCAATGGGATGGTAGAGACCCAATGTTCTGAACAGAGAGCAAATCTACAATCTATCTACCAAAGTATCTTAGGAAATCAGAGAATAATGCAATGACAAGATTAAGCTACTCAACAAGAAACAAGAAACAAGAAAACTAGCTTCCTAACAGCATTCTAGCAGCCCAAGAATCAAGAAACACTCATTTCTTGATGCTTGGAATACCCAAGAACAATCAAGGATAGTATTGTTAGTGAATATGCAAATCAGATCTACAATCTCAGCCTCTATAGTTTACCTGCATGCTGAAACTACAAAATCAAGAAACAAGAAAGTTAATCCACATCTACATTCCACAAAGCAAGAAAGTAAGGAAGAGATCTAATCAATCCACAATCACAAAGGAAATCAAAACATGCTCATAGGAATTTCACTCAAGAAGATTGCCATGAACAAGGAGCTTCAAAATTGTCAAGAACTCGTGGAAGATCTTCTTTATTCACTCAAGTTGACAATACAATCAAAAGCTCCCTCACAAGAGAGGGGGGCCCTTAAATAAGCAAGAGGGCCCCATGTGGAGCCCAAGTGACAATTTCACTAATTTAGAAATCACAAGTAAAAAAAGCCCTTCCACTAGAGGTCACCATCAAAAGGTGGCTCACTCTAAATTATGTAAGAGGGTCTACACTTATTTACATTGCCTAAGAAACATTACTAGCTCCTACATGGTCATTCCTACTCTGGGATACACCATGTAGGCTCACATAGATAATAACTATCATCCTAGCTAGTAATCCTCGGCTCTTAGCTTCTTCTGCTCTCCTCTTCCTGAGACCTCCTCGGTCATGGGTGAGACATACTCTGTGTCTTCAGCTTGGATTTGTGAAAAAAGTACAAAAAGGACCAAGAGTGGATTCTAATCTGATCCTCAAGAGGGTTTGGTTGTCAGATTACTTGATTTATCAATCTACTTGAGATTAAGATCAATCTAGATCAATTCTAGACACAAAATCCTAACAAGAACAATCATTAATTGAAGGTAGGTGTACTTTCTGGTTTCACACGTGTGAAACACTGTCTGAGTATGGACTCCAACCTGAAAATCAAGTACACATTGATATAACCTCAAAACAATCAGAACAAATGTAGACAAATGGAGAGAATCACTCAAAATTGCCTCTAGAACCAAGATTGGTGTCTCACATTGATTATGGCCAAATAAGCCTCTATATATACACTTTTGGAGCTTGAGGTGCTGATCATGAATCAGATCTCACACGTGTGAGGATGCCTTGTCACCATCATGCAATTTGACACTTGGATCAAGACTTTCCATTTTGGGCATTTTTGGTCTATTTTCCTACTATATAGAGATCTTCATGGAAATCTTCTAGAAGCAAAAACTTGTCTACTTCAGCTATTTCCACATGTGTGATATGTCCTCTACACATGGGATGTGACACCTAATTTAAAATATTTGGCTCATGCAATTATTAGATTGGTGCCATGTGTCATATCTCTAGAAAACTAGTTTTTGGCCATTTTAGCCACTAGAACTTGAATTAAATCATATGTACAACATATATGATTATGGTACACAAAAAGTACACTGGTTTCACACGTGGAAATAGGCTCCACACATGTGTGTCTATCCTATATACAAGATTTTTGGCCTCTACCAAGCTTATTTTTGCATTTTTCACACTCCTCAAAAATCTAGCTTGGTAAATCTAGCATAGATCTATCTATAACTCCAAGAGCCAATCTTAATTTTATAAATGGATCTTTAGGCAATGCCTTGGTGAGTATATCAGCAATGCAATCTGATGATGAAACATCAATAAGCTTGATCTCCTTTGCTTGCACTTTCTCCCTCACGAAATGATGTGCAATCTCGATGTGCTTTGTTCGAACATGGAGGACTGGATTGTTTGCAAGTTGTTGAGCTGCTTGATTATCACAATATATGCATGGAATTTCTTCATCCTTGATCACATGTAGCTCCTCCAAAAGCC
This sequence comes from Diphasiastrum complanatum, assembly GCA_029204225.1. Lineage (NCBI taxonomy): Eukaryota > Viridiplantae > Streptophyta > Lycopodiopsida > Lycopodiales > Lycopodiaceae > Diphasiastrum > Diphasiastrum complanatum. The sequence goes on from CM055101.1 coordinate 64,406,977, forward strand.
TTTTAAGCCAAAGAACCTCCTTTGTTGTTGTGGTCATAGCTTTATATTCGGATTCTGTTGATGAAAGAGAGATGGTATCTTGCTTTTTGGAAAATCAAGATATAACTCCTCCACATAAGAATGTAGCAAATGCACTTATGGATCTTCTATCCATCTTGTCACCTGCAAAACTTGAGTCCGAATATGCTCTCAAACAAATATTAGTCCTTTCATAACTATGCCAAAGTCTTTTGTAGATGAGATGTACCTTAACACCCTTTTTGCTCCTTTCCAATGACATATTAATGGACTTTGCATGTATTGACTCACCTTGCCAACACAAAAACTAAGATCTGGTCTAGTGATGGTTAAGTATATCAAGGAACCAATAAGCATTCTATAGGTAGTGATGTCCTCAAAGGATGCTTCATCACTTTCCTTAGAAACTTTTACACTTAGTTCCATAGGAGTTCATGCCAAACTTTGCTAAGATAAAATAGCTTTTCCCCAAAATGAAATAGGAAGAGATGCATCTAATCTCATAGCTTTAGCACACTCACATAGTGTCCTATTCTTTCTCTCAGCTACTCCATTTTGTTGTGGAGTATATGTACAAGTAAACTCTCTCTTTATGCCATTAGTTTCACAAAACTCTTTCATCCTATTGGAGATGTACTTCCCCCCATTATCACTTCTTAATACTTTCAAGCTAGCTTTTCCACAAGATTTTTGAGCTTTACAAAGGACTCAAAAACTTCACTTTTCTTAGACAAGAGATAAACCCAAGAGTATCTTGATTTATCATCAATAAAAGTGACATACATAAGAGCTCCATCATTTGATTCATGTGAAAATGAATGAACATCCGAGTGTATAAGGTCAAGAGGACAGTTAGATCTTATCAAATATCTCTTGAAAGGAAGCTTATGAGATTTGGAGAGTCCACAAGCTTCACAAAGCTTGACACACTTGGATATGGTTTTGGGAAGTCTTCTTGCTAGCTCCTTTGTCACCATGGTCTCCATAGCTTTGTAGTTAGGATGACCTAACCTTTTGTGCCATAATTCCACTTGAGTGAGCTCCTCCCTTGCCATGTTCACACTTCCAACCATCACATTAGCATCCAATTCGAATGACCTCCCTTGCTTGAAACCACTAGCAATATACTTTTCATCTTTCAAGATAGAACATGCTCCATGCTTGAAATGTACATCTAATCCACTATCCATAAGTTGTCCTACACTCAACAAGTTCTTTGTAATTGAAGGTACATAAAGAATATTGTCTAGATCTACTTTTTTAGATGATCCTAGACATAAAGGAATGGATCCAACACCTACAATCTCACATTCTTGATCACTTGCAATGAAGATAAATCTCTTAGAACTGTTGTAAGAGAGTAGAATAGAAAAGTAGTCTTTTTGGTGAGTCATTTGAGAGCTTGCCCCACTATCAATCCACCATCATGCAATTTGACACTTGGATCAAAACTTTCCATTTTGGGCATTTTTGGTCTATTTTCCTACTATATGGAGATCTTCATGGAAATCTTCTAGAAGCAAAAACTTGTCTACTTCAGCTATTTCCACATGTGTGATCTGTCCTCTACACATGGGATGTGAGACCTATTCAAAATATTTGGCTCATGCAATCATTAGATTGGTGCCATGTGTCATATCTCTAGAAAACTAATTTTTGGCCATTTTAGCCACTAAAACTTGAATTAAATCATATGTACAACATATATGATTATGGTACATGAAAAGTACACTAGTTTCACACGTGAGAACAGGCTCCACACATGTGTGTCTATCCTATATACACTATTTTTGGCCTCTACCAAGCTTATTTTTGTATTTTTCACAGGCTTGGCATCTGGGGATTCTCTGGAATCACTGGCCAGTTCACCAATTCAATCCGTGGCTTTTTTGTCGGCCATGGATTTCTTCGTTTGAGCGGCATGTAGAATGGATCAATTCGCTTCCACGCTGGCGCCCTCAAGTACTCTTGCAGCCGCCTGCTTCCTTTAAGACCTTGCTCCTCCATTCAGGTTGCGGTTGTATGTAGGATCGAAGATCTTGCGTAGTATAGCCCTCCCGCCTGTCAACAAGGGTTAGATCACTGGATAGGTACCTAACTATGCATAGATGCTATTTTTAGTTAGTTTCCTACTTTCTCCCTTAACTCTACTCACCGCTAACACTACTCTCCCTTAACTCTACTCCTCTACACTAACATTCATCATGATTGTAGGTGAAAGGAAGGGGATAATTAGAAAAGATGGAGGGAAAAGAAGATAGAAGAGAGAGATAGAGGGAGGGTGGAGGTTAGCTCAAATGCACATTATACTTGTTAAAGGAGAATTATAAACTATTGAAACCAAAAAGCATGAACTTGAAAGCAATTGAAAACAACAAGAGCGATAGCAAGCATTGAATTGCAAATGAGAATGTTTCTCTTCCAAAATTGGTAGAGTTTCCTCCTTCTCATTAAGCATGAAAATAGTGTACAAATGGTGCATTTTTATAAAATGGGAAAGGCCCTTGCCTCTCAATCCTATTGGCTAATATTCACAATGATCCTATCCATTCATCTTGGACCCAACTTGATCCAAGGGTCCACAAAAAGTACATTGGTAATCACAAGATTCATGTGAGTCCCAATTTGGACCCAACTCTAAAAAGTAATCTCTAAGTTTAAAAATGACTTTGGGCCTCTAGTTTTATTTTAATTCCAAGGTCCAAGTCAAGTTTATTTTATTTACAACTTTACTTGCGTGCTCACTGGGCCATGGGCTTACGCGCGCAGGATGCCATGCCCTCACAACACATTTTATTGGATGATTCTATTTATTTACACTTTGTTGGGAATACCCCCAACAGGACCCACGGCCTGAAGTAGTGTCGGTCCCTTGGCACTCTACAGATTTAGTAGAGCGTATTCTTCGCCCGCCTTTGTTGGGAGGTAGGTGATGATGTCCTCCATAAAGTTGAGGCGGTCCAATTTCTTCAAGTCCTTTGGTGTGTGAAGAGACTTGTGGCCCCCCCGCAGCCAATCTTGGTCGACCCATGTTTGGAATCGGCGTGTCCATGGATCATCCTGAAGCGCAGCTCGGTAATAGACATGAGCTATTGGTAGCTGATCTTCGTTTTTGTCTCAAGGTAGCGCCTTATGAACATCAAAGAATATGGATAGAAGAAAATTGTCCCATTTAGTCTTGATCCCCATCAGATGTTCCAAGTCCCGAGCATAAGTGACTGTCGCGCGGACTGTTGGATCAGGGCAATCGATATAATGGGTTGCGAACGCGGTGAGAGGCCTTCTGGCATCTACATCCGTAGTCCACCCATATTTTAACAGTATGATTGGCCAATTAAAATTCTGATATGTGATCTTGTCCAGAGGGGTGTCGCATTCCACCCATTTGGATCTTCGTGTACATGGCAGAAAGTGCGCATTCACCCGTAATTGTTGTGGACTCGTCACGTAGGACCTGATGGCCACAGGGTCTCTTTTGAACAACTGCTGACGCCACTCTAGTTATGGTTGGAGGGCGGATAATGTTTGCAGTTCTTTGCCCTTTATGGTCTGAGCTGAAAACGATATCTGCCAACCGCCTCTTGATGACTTGTGGGAATACTTTGATAGAAATTCGTTGATTTTCTCCTCCACAAACTTTGGTCTTCGGAAAGCCCGGCTGGCAGATATCGTGCGCGAACCTCTGGATGATGTGACTTGGCTTTGGCTAGTAGTTGTGCCTTGGCCCTGGTCTCGCATCTCAGCAGCCGTATCCTTCTGCCCTTGGTCCTGGCCTTCTGACAAAATTTCTAGAATTCACACGTGTGGGGAATGTCCACAAGAGTGACTGATCTTAATTAAGCTTTGTGATTGGCACTATAACCTGATTCTAGATTGATTAACAAAATCTAGTTCAGAAGAAATGGCTAATCCACAATCTAGCATGCTAATCAACAGAATATAATAGCAATGATCAAAGAATGAAAAAATACAAGATTTCAATGTATGATCATTAGCCTCAACACGAGTTAGAGAGAGAGAGAGCTAGAGAGATAACAAGCAATATTTGTTTAGATCCAAAATGACATGAGATAGCTACAAAACTTTGGTTCTTCATCATTGATTGTGTGGAGACCTACACATATTTATGGAGATTGAGGTAGCTCGAGGTAGAACCATATCTATCCATTCCAAAATGACATCTAAAGTGACATCTAGAGTCTATGTGACATTTGTCACTTGTCATGCATGAAATTCTACCAACTTTTTACAAGTGTACTAGTTCTAACTAGAAATGTCCAAATCATCATGCATGTGTCCATTAAACTTTGTGCATGCCTTGCATGTCACTATGGATCACTTACAATTAATGCATGTGAGTTGCCAGGAGTTTCTACAAGCATAATCATGCTAATTCTATGTCTACAAACTATATGCAAGTTGCATTTATCAAACTAGATAATACATAACCATGTAGCTCGAGTTCTATGTAGGCCAAACTTGGCATTTTGCATTAATGAGCTACATACTTGCATGGTACAACATTTGTATCAAGCCAAGAAATCAATATGAATTGTTTTTCAATTTTAACACTTCGGACCCTTGATCTTGTTGAAATCCCCCTGCTGTCTGCTGGCTCTGGTCTTGGCTTATACTGGCCTGTGCAGCGTCAAAAGTAGGTGGCGATGGAATTACCGCGGGGGTGGGCTGGGCCTTTGTTTCCATGAATTTTTAGCAGGCCTTGAGGGCTTGCTTGGCCTGGGCAAGCTCGTGCATTGCGCTTGTCCGATATTTGTTGAACTCTGTCTCATAGCTGTTTAAGGTTTGGCTATAAACCTGCACCTGACGTCGTAGAAGATTCATTTCTGATTGAGAAAGCGGCCTTGAGTCCGGTGCAGGTTGAGCTAACCAGGGGAGCTTTTCTTCTTGTAGGGCTTTGACCTCCGTCCCCAGGCACGTATTCTCTGCTTCCAAAAGGTTTAGTTGCGCTTGGATGGGAGCAAGCCGTTGGGATGCTTCAGATTGAAGCTCCTGCACCTTCGTGGATGCCTCAGTCAACGCTTTGGAGAGGCTTTGGATATAGTTGTTGAGGCCCTCCTCCTGCTGCAGCTTGGCAAGCCCTTGGTGCCCTGCTTGGTGAGGTCTGCTTGTAGCTATGTGTTACTCGTCGCCAAATGTAGTACTCTGCTTTCCAGAATGGCTTTGGTCGTTACCTTCATGTTGTTGAGCCAAAATCAGCTCTTGCTGCAGCTTGGTGAGGTCTGCTTGTAGCTATGTGTTACTCGTCGCCAGATGTAGTACTCTGCTTTCCAGAATGGCTTTGGCCGCTACCACATCCAGGATGTATTTCTCCAAAGTTTGGTACGCCGTCGTTAGATCTGTGAGAGCAGCCGGTACACTGGCACTGGTAGGGGCTTGTGTTGTATCGGCCCCGACGACTTGTGGAGTACCATCGTCATTGTCTTCTATCAAGTTCTCATTGGACCTGATGCCATCTGGGGTGGTAAGATCAGTCCGATCTGGCGATGTTACAAAAACTGTTTGGACAAATGCGTCATCAGGCAACGGTTGGTTGCCCTCGGCAACCTTTGTTGGTGAAGCGGATGGGGTTTGAGAAGCAACTGTGAAAACAAGGGTGAGGATGGTTTGTTCGAACGAGAGGATGAGAGAAACAGAAGGGAACTGGAGGGTGGTGTGGAGTATGGAAGAAGGTGAGGATGGAGCAGAAAGTGTCTAGCTTGGGGGTGAAAAATTGATGACTTGCATCCACGCCAAAGTGTCTGGAGACAATTGAGAATCAGAAGGATTCAACGGAATGGAAGCAACGGTGGCGGCAGGAGTGATGGAGGATGCGATGGTGATGGACGGAGTAGTGGATAATGGAACAGAGATAGGAATCGTATCAACAACGGAAACGGGAGTGGACACAGAAGCAGATGTGGATGAAACAGGAAGCGACAACAGAGATCGGAGTGGGGGGTGGCACGGAAGAAGAAGTGGCAGTTGTTGATGGGGTGGTTAGTGCGGTAGTGGAGGGACATCTTTGAGTAGCAAGTGGAGATGTGGATGTAGAGGCAGCGCCACACATTCGTTTGCTGGCCATTGTGTTAATAACTACAGGTTGGGAGGAGGTGGATGCTTGAGATGACGGATAAAGGTTAGTGTGTGGCACGAGGGTAGACAAAAGAGATGAGCATTGGAAACGGCGCACCTTTGCCTCGAGAAGTGCGCAAACAAAGTTACATAATAGGGGGCCTGCTGCTATTCGCTCACGGTTGTTGGGTTTGATGGAGTTGGTTAGTTCTCGAAGGAGAAATCTATGCCAGTCGTATGGCACAACTAAGGGACTAGGGAATTTCAGAAAGGATTCCACTATCTGACTCAACAGCTTAGATTGGATTTTGTCTTTGCAAAATGTTGAAATAACCAAAAAGTTATTCAATAGATGTGCAGCCGCCTGAATGACGGGTTCCATGATAGCCTCTATCAGATAACCATTGTTAGTCTGTATGGGGATTTCTGGTGCGGTTTGGGTGACGAAAGGTTTGATCAGACTTTTGGCATGGCGATGGGAGATGGGTTGACGATCATCGGACATAATGCCAATGGTGACCATCGAGTCTGCGTTAATCCTGACCTTGTACGTGGTACCTTGGTACAGGAACTGAAAGCGAGTCTTTTTCTCATCCCAGGTGGCATAGGCGTGAAGGGCGAGGCCCATGTTAATCTCATAATGGAAGAGCATCGAGTAAAAACCCATGCCGCTAGAAGTGGACCGGCTGTCTGTAGCCATGGTTGGATCAGAGCATCAGAGGGTAGAGGCCAAATCTGTGTGGCCTCGGGGATGTCAAGCTGGATTACCTATTTGGCGCCAGAGTCTTCAAAGGATGAGGAGGCCATGTCAGCAATGATGATTAGAGGTCAAAAAAATAGAAAAAATGGTAGAAAATGGAAAAGGATGTGGAAGCGGTAGAAAACTGTGAATAACGAGTGTTGGATGACAAGAAGTGTGGTTCAGAGTGCAGATCGGTGTTCAGTATGATCAGATGATAGCAGGTAGGAAGTTTGGTCGCAAACGGAGAACTTGGTAATTTCAGTGTAAATTTCGGTAGAGCTTTGCTAGCAAAGGTGACAAATAACTCGAATTCAGCTCTTATATAGCGAAATTTAGAGTGTGTATTAGGTGAAATCCACTTTCCCTTGCTCAGTTCCACCCAAATTTTGGCAGGCACCTTCTTCACGAAATTCTAAGACCTCAGGGAAGTCTGCGAGAGTTTAGAAGAATTTTCTTGATCCTATAAGGACCTTCGCCTGTGAATTTTAGCTTTCCCTTGATCGCCTTGGTTTTATACATCAGGACCAGATCCCCAGAGCAAAGATCCTTCTTTTGTAACCTGTGATCATGCCATGCCTTGCGTCTTCTCTTTTTAGCTGCCAGTGCGTGCACAGCTAGTAAGCGTGTTTCACAGAGTTTATGCAGAGCTTCGTGGCGTAGTTGTAGAGATTTGGACTCATTAAGACGTTGCGTGGTGGCAATCCTTAATGAAGGAACTAAAAACTCTATTGGCATTACAACATCCTGACCATATACCAATTGGAAGGGTGTTTGATCAGTGCTTCCTTTATATGTTGTCTTGAATGCCCACAATGCAGCATGCAACTTATGTTCCCAATCCGATCAGGTGAGCACGCCACACAGGATCTTATTGGATGATTCTGCTTGCCCATTACCACGAGGATAATAAGACGTACTGGTTTTGTGGATCACAAAGAATTCTTCCAACAGGACCTTGATGGTCTCGTTGATGAAGTGGCTTCCGCGATCGCTGACTAGCTCCACCGAACATCCGAAGCGTATAATGATATTTTCATAAAGGAACTTGGCAGTGGTCCTAGCATCAGCTACTCTTAATGCCTTGGCTTCGACCCATTTGGTGAGGTAGTCTGTGGCTACGATTATGTATCGAGCCTGGGAACTCCTTGTTGTAGGGTGAATTGGACTGATGTAATCCAATCCCCACTTTTCGAATGGTGCTTGGGCTAAGACCGGGTGTAGTAAGTCGTAATTCAATCTCGTTGGTCTCCTTGCCCTTTGGCACACATTGCACTTTTTCAAGTATTCCTCCGTCTCCTTATGAATCATTGGCTACCAACATCCTGATTGCAGGATCTTGCGAACTGTAATGTCAAATGCAAAATGACCCCCACCCATGCCTTCATGTGAAAGCAAAATGATCTGGATGGCCTCATGAGGAAGAATACACCGCCGAAGAATTCCATCTAGACCTCTTCGATACAACTGGTCGGCAATCAATTGATAAGGTCTAGCCTTTAAGATCAAATTCCGCTATTCCGTCTTTGGTAAAAATTTGTCTGGTTGGCCCCGCATTAGATATTCAACAATGCCGGCAGCCCATTCTGGTACTGTGTCCACGTAAAATAAGACAGCATCTGCCAGCTCATCATCGGGTTGGGTTGCAATCTCCTTCCCTTTGATTCGTGACACGTGATCTGCAATGTAATGTTGTTTTCCCTTGTGAACTACTATTTGAAAATCAAACTCCAACAACAGAATTATCCATCTGGTGATTCTTCGGGTGTTGCAAGTTTTATTAACGAGATAGAGCAAGGGTTGATGGTCCGTATAAAAAAACAAAATGTATGGCCATCAAGTAGTGTCGAAATTTCTTAACCGCATAGATCATTGCCAGTGCTTCCTACTCTATGGTTGAATAATTCATTTCGGTATCACTGAGCTGCCGGCTTGCAAATCGGATTGGAAAATTCTTTTTGTATTCACCTAGCTAGGTTAAGACTGGTCCATCTGCATATTTCGATGCGTCCGTATGCATGTGGAACTCAATGGACCAATTGGGTGGGCGTAAGATTGGTGCTGAAACCAATGCATCCTTAAGCTTCTGAAAAGCCTTTAGGGCTTCCTCGTTCCAATGTGGATCCGTTGTGAGTTTGTAAATTGGTCGGGCTAACTCCGCAAAATCAAGAATGAAGATCCTATAATAGTTAGCATGACCCATGAAAATGTAGACCTCGTGGATTGTCCCCAGTGGTGGTAGATCAACAATGATTCTGATCTTAGATAGATCTATGACGATCCCATACCTTGACACTAGATGGCCGAGAATCAAGCCATGTGTCACCCAAATTTGACATTTTTCTGGATTCAGGGAGATCTGGTATTCACGACATTTTTGTAACATCTTCTCCAAGTTGGATAAATGTTCTGAGTCTGGTCCATGCATGCACAGTTCGTCCAAAAAAATTTACAGAAATTTTTGCAAATAATCTTTGAATGTCGCTTGCATGACTCACTGGAAAGTGCTTGGGGAATTGCAAAGTTCAAATGGCATCACTTTATAGGCATAGGTTCCCCATTCCGTGGCGAATGTTGTTTTGTGTTAGCCCTGGGGGGCTATGTTCACCTGATTGTAGCCGCTAAAGCTGTCTACAAAACTGTAGGCCTCGGCGCCGGCTACTCTGTCGAGGACACTTTTTGTAAATGGTAAAGGAAAATGATCTTTTTTGGTGACTGCATTTAGCGCCTTCAGATTCACACAAATCCGCATTTTGCCGTTCTTCTTGGGTACTATAACTATCAGTGATACCCATTCCGTGTGCTCAATTTCATAGATGAAATCTGCATCCATCAGCTTCTGCAACTCCTGCTTGATCAGTTCAGTATAATTTGGGTTGCAGTGATAATAACGGCTTACCTTGGGGACTGCTCCATCCACCAAGGGTATGGTGTGTTGGACTACTATTGGTGGAATGCCCTTAAGATCACTGTAACTCCAGGCAAAACAGTATTTATACTCCACCAACAATTATTGTAGTCTCTTGAACTATGTGGGTGTTAACTGCTCTCCCCCATGCACTATCTTTTCTTCTTCATCTGGCTTGGCAAGGTTCATCGACTGTGTTCGCGCAGGTCTCTCAAAGACTTGTTCCACTGGTGCCTGACTTTGATCAGGTTCTCTCTGGACTTGCGGCATCATGATTACCACGTCGTCCAAGGTATAGTTCTTGAAAGTCTCAGTGGGGTTTATTGAATTCATACGAGTTTCCATAACCCATTCTGAAAACAACCTAGCAAGCCTTTTAGTTACAACAGAAGTATCAGTAATAGTATAGCCCCAAATACAGCCGACAACTTTATTTAATCATTAGAGTAGTAATCGAATCTGTCACAGCTTGAAGATGTACACATCAGGATCAACCCTAAACCAGCCGGGTAGCCAAACACAAAATGGGCATTAGGTGACAATTACAGAACTACAGCCCAAAATGCTTTTTCAAACAGCAAACCATTCTATCTATTCATTAAAGAACTACAATAGAACACAAGATAATGCATTCAATACTAGCAGAAAACTATGACAACAAGGCATTTAGTTACACTACAAGTAAAATAGCCCATATTGCATTGCCATACTATCGCCAATTCATTCTAATAAAAAATAGTAGAAAAAAAATCTGTGGTAAAAACTTTGCCATTGTAGTAAAGGATTTGAGCCATTTGGACTCACTCCATGTGAAACCACCCTTGAAAACCTTAAACAATCCATACAATTTGTAAAGCCAGTGCTAATAAGATTTGGAACCACGGTTCTCATGGTTCCTCTCATGGCTCATGGTGAGTGAGAGAGAGAGAGGGAGGGCATCCGAGAGAGAGAGATAGCATCGTGAGAATAGTGAGCGAGGGAGAGGGAGAACCGTGAGTGAGAGAGAGGAACCGTTAGAACCTCTCTCTCTCTCTCGGATGCCCTCCCTCTCTCTCGGATGCTCCCCCTCTCTCTCGGATGCTCTCCCTCTCACTCTATCAGGGTTCTAGTTAGAAATCAGAGTTAATCTGATATACATTTTATGTAAGCTCTAAATGTGATATTTGTTGAATTTCACACGTGTGGATTGTCCACTACATGTACTTGTGATCTCTAAGGTGTGTAGATGCACCAAGATCAAGACTAGATTGAGATTCAAGATCTATCTTTGATTCTATGGCAAAAACACACTACTACATGCATTCAATCACTTCCAACTCTCAGTCACACGTGTGGGAAGTGTTCCAAAAGTATTCTAAGTAAAAACAAGCTGCTCTCCTCGGGTAGAGAGAGAAAAACCATCATGAGCTCTCGGGTAGAGAGAGAAAGCTAGAAATTCAATGACACTCAAAATCCACTCAATCTCAAAATCAATTAGATCCAAAAGGAGGAGTACAATGATACTAATAGATTCATGAGCTACCACTATGCTTAACTATGATTGGATCACACTTTGCCACCTCTTAATCCTATTGGACCATTGATCTATGCACCTCTAAATTCTATTGGACTATATTCAAGCACACCTCAATTTTCTATTGGACCTCACAAGGTTCCACCTCTAAATCCTATTGGACCTCTTAAGCTTCATCAAACAAAAGCATGACACTTGTCTACACTCTAATTGGCACAAGTTTGGCTCTATTTTGGCTCAATAGTGGCATTACAAGTGGAAATGGATAATTTTCCATCTATGCCAAATTTGATCCTATCAACATCCTACACCTAAATGCTTGACTATGAAATTCTATGAGACCCCTATATCAAACATTTTGATTTACTTTACAATTCTCCACACGTGGGAACATCCTCCACACATGTGAGATTCACTTACAAACCTTTATCATAAAAAATACCAAGCTAGATTTTTGCCAATTTCTCACACTCCTCCTCAAAAAATAGCTTGGAAAGGTACTAGATCACTTGAGAAGTTTGTAAATCTTTTTGAGTGGATCCTTTGGTATGCATAAGAAGTGAAGATCAGCCAAGGGATCCATCATAGCAGCACCCTCACCATATCCATGATAAGATCTCTTTGGTAGAGATCTCTTGCCAATGCCTTTGAAGAGTGCTCCACCAATATGCCACTATTATCATGGGCTTCCTCCATGCTTGATGATGATCTTTGCCTTGAAAGTTCCACTTGCATGATGGATGCACCATAAATAGAGAAATCTGAGGCTTCCAAGCCTCATAAGGATCATGGAGATCATCAAGAGCTCCAATACTCCTCAAAGCTTTGATCTTCAATGAGAATTTCTTCTCAACATATGCTTTGAATAATAAGGAATAATCATACACCATAATACTTGAAGAGGGAAGATATGTGCATCTTGTGTAATCCTCCTCCTTTGAAATATTGGAAATATAAGAAACATCAAGAGAGTTTGCACTCTCACTTGGATCAAATTTGTAGATGCCTTCAAATCTTGATCCATATGCAAGGATCTCACCATCCTTCTTAATCACACAATTGTCAATATTGAAATTGACATCAAAGCCACTATCAAGAAGTTGGCCAACACTTAAGATGTTCTTTGTAAGCTTTGGGACAAAAAGAACATTGTTGAGAAAGAGATCTTTGGAAGATGCAAGCTTCAAGGGAATAATCCCTACTCCTTCAATATTGCACTCATGCTCACTTGCAATGTATATGGTCTTCTTGACTCCATCATAAGGCATAATAGATGAAAAAAAGTTCTTGGAGCCACACATATGTGAAGATGCTCCACTATCAATATACCATGAGTCATCCTTGTTGAAGGTGGAAGAGGAGAAGCTTAATGCCATAAGAGAGCCTTCTCCATCACTTGCAATATAGTCTTCTTTCTCAGTGGTGATGTTGGTTTGATTGAGTTGATTCTTTTTCTTGAAGCAATTGGTGGCATAATGGCCTTTCTTGCCACAATAAAAGCACTTGATCATCTTCTTCTTGAGATTTGAATTAGAAGCATGAGAGGTATCCTCCTCCTCTCCATCTTGGTCTTTAGCTTTGTCATTAGAGAAGTGATGGTGTTGCTTCTTACTCCTCTCTTTGTGCTTGGCAAATAGAACTTTGCCATCATCATGATTGAGTGATAGCTTGTCCATCCTCAAGAGTTTGTACTCTTGTCTTGATTCTTCAGAAATAAGCACACTTTGAAGGGCCTCCAAACTTGGTAGCTCCTCCTTAATAGCATAGGATTGGACAAGGCTGTCATATTCATCTCTCAAGCCATTGAGAATGACTTGGACTAGCTCACTTTGATTGATTGAGTCAATACATGCAAGCTCCCTATGAGTATCCTTGACTCTCAAAACATAATTAGATGCACTCTCATCACTCTTTTGACTACTTTGGAATATTTGATTTCTAAGAGTGAGGAGCCTAGAGGTGTTCTTAGCCTCATAGATGGACTTGAGACAATCCCAAGCTTCCTTGGATGTAGAACAATCACCAATCTCCCTCAATATCTCATTAGAGACATTCATCTTAATGTAGTGGAGAGCCATCCTAGCTCTCTTCTTGTATTTTTGTACTTCTTGAAGGACTTGAGGCTCCTCCTCAATCCCAAGTACAATGTCCATCACATCTTGGAGTATCAAGATGGACTCCATCCTCAACTTCCATATTGAATAATTGGAAGTAGACAATCTCTCACTTGGTTGCAACAAGTATGAACTCATTGAAGTCATATAAAGTGGAGATAAATAAAAGTGATGAACAAAAAATGTTGCTTCTCTCTCACTATAGGACCCAATAATGGTGTGCTACCATCTCCTATGCAAGATCTTGCAACAAACTGTGAGATGATTTTCACTAGCTATCTCAATCTCTCCAAAACTAGATCTACTTCACATCAAATGATGGAGTATGGGCAAAGTTAGGATCAAACACTCTTAACACGTGTGAAATACACTAAGAAACCAGATTTGACTCAAATACAATGATATTGCATGAAACAAAATGGCTAAGATCTCAAAACAGTGCCCAGATCACATATAGATGAGATTGGTAAGCATTCAACTGTGATTTTGGATCAAACAAGCAATCTTTTGACCAAACCAAATGTGTCCACCCAGGTCTAGGTGCCCTTCTAGCTCAAGATTGATGAATAGTTTTCACTCAAATGGATCAAAATGCATGGTAACCTTAGGTAGGCTCTGATACCATGTTGAATTTCACACGTGTGGATTGTCCACTACATGTACTTGTGATCTCCTAAGGTGTGTAGATGCACCAAGATCAAAACTAGATTGAGATTCAAGATCTATCTTTGATTCTATGACAAAAACACACTACTACATGCATTCAATCATTTCCAACTCTCACTCACACGTGTGGGAAGTGTTCCAAAAGTATTCTAAGCAAAAACAAGCTGCTCTCCTCGAGTAGAGAGAGAAAAACCATCATGAGCTCTCAGGTAGAGAGAGAAAGCTAGAAATTCAATGACACTCAAAATCCACTCAATCTCAAAATCAATTAGATCCAAAAGGAGGAGTACAATGATACTAATAGATTCATGAGCTACCACTATGCTTAACTATGATTGGATCACACTTTGCCACCTCTTAATCCTATTGGACCATTGATCCATGCACCTCTAAATTCTATTGGACTATATTCAAGCACACCTCAATTTTCTATTGGACCTCACAAGGTTCCACCTCTAAATCCTATTGGACCTCTTAAGCTTCATCAAACAAAAGCATGACACTTGTCTACACTCTAATTGGCACAAGTTTGGCTCTATTTTGGCTCAATAGTGGCATTACAAGTGGAAATGGATAATTTTCCATCTATGCCAAATTTGACCCTATCAACATCCTACACCTAAATGCTTGACTATGAAATTCTATGAGACCCCTATATCAAACATTTTGATTTACTTTACAATTCTCCACACGTGGGAACATCCTCCACACATGTGAGATTCACTTACAAATCTCTATCATAAAAAATACCAAGCTAGATTTTTGCCAATTTCTCACAATATTGTAATTAGTGTACAATTAATTAGATTTGTTGTATTCAGTTGTGTTCGGGACGTGACCCGTTAGGATATATTGATCGGGCGCTGATCCCATAGATGGCTATTTGGACTAGTTGGGTAGCCACACATAGGAAGAATTAGTCTGTATAGAGTTATTTATAGTACTTGCTATACTTGGGGGCATGTTCCAAGTTTGTCGGTCGAATTTGGCCATATTGGGCCCGACCTTAGTTTGATAGGTGGTAGGCCAATTTTAGGACACCTGCCTTTTCATGCAGTTTGTGAATACTCTATATGTATAGTGTTTCTTTGTAATCTATTAACTTTTGTTGTGCCATCTATGAGAGCTTGTGAGGAGTGGCTATGGTGATTGTGTGATGTGATCTGCATACTACACTAGATTCTATCAAAATTTCAACTTGGTATCAGAGCGCCAGGGTGTGCAGGAATGCACGATCCGGTGGAGCTATGGGATAACATCTTTCACTAGAAGAAATAGCACTCAAAGCGTTCAAGAGAGAGGATTCCATACGGGGTATAGGCAGTCCAGATGGCCAGAGACAGCAAAGTTCCTTCGATCGAAGCTTCGGAGAAGATCAGGATGATCGTCGTAAGAGAATTCTTGGAAGAATTCTAAAAAATTGTTCAAAATAGTGAGTTGCTTTGGAAAGTGGCTATGACGTAAATTTGGTCGGATATCTCTAAGTACTCCGTCAATTGGGGAGCGGAGTGGATCATAACGGGCTGCAAGGTAGTGGTAACTCAGGGTTGAGTGGATTTTGCAATCCATTTATAGTGGAGGGAGAAAGTTGCAATTTTGGGTATTGAAGAAAAGTGGCCTGTTTGTTGGAAATGGAAAGGCACGGATAAGCAAAAGAAGAAGATGGGCCATGGAGGTCGCGCACGGCCAGCGTGAATTGGACCGCAACATATTTGAGGAATCCACGGCTAGATGAGCCCATTTCAAAACCCCAGATCGTTGACAGCCTTCTAATCGATGATGAGGTGAATCAACGGGTAGGATCAAGATCTCGGGGAGCAAGCATGGATTGTTGGATCAAAGAGGACCATCAGATTTAAAGTGAATGGACCCAAAGGGCATTGAAGGGCCAGAATGAAGAAACTTCATTAAAAATTTTCAAAGGAAAATTTAAATTGGACGAAGAGCTTGAAATCCAACACTTCATTAAAAATCTTCTTTGTGAAGAATTAGTTCATTTTGCAAGGGCAATCTTTGAAGAGGCCTATCTTTGGCTAGAGGGCATCTTTTTTGGCCATCCTTGGGCCAAAATGGCCCCTGAAACTGGCTGCTCAAAGCTAGCGGACAAAGCAACGTCACAGAGTAGAGAGAAACATGTTTCAGAGAGTTTTCATCATCATTCTATCGAGCGGAGTGCTAGTTACCTAGTGATGGGCTACATTCGCTATTTGGGTATCGTAGGGCCAAATTCAAGGCAATTTTGTTGGTTGGTCAAACCTGCTACAGGGTGGTACAATGTGGCATTATCGCTTCAAAATCATTATTACTTACTCCTGACAGGGTAACAAGGGGTTTGGAGGCAGTAAATGCAGTATGGGACTGACTGGTAGCAGAATTGTGTGGAAAAAGTTAGTTTTGGCGATGGAAGTGTAGTTTGGCGACGCGACTACTCATCATTGGCGACAATTTTGAGATGGCAAGCAATCATAGGTGAGATCTAGGCATGGTATGCCGGTTACAGGTGAATAATTCTCGTGATTAGGTTCAACTTTTGGGGTTCGAACCAACCAACATCAAGTGGCACTTTGGAGGACCACTCTCACATGCATGATCGATAGTGGTATTGTCGAGTCAGGTGATAGCTTCATTGACACACACATCTGTAGCTTGGAAATTTCTCGTTCAAAGGAAAATATGGGCTAGCTTGAAGGTACACACATATTGGCGGTTGCAGGTGATGGAAGTGCAGTTGAAATTGCGATAGAATCTAGTGCAGTATGCACATCACATCACACAATCACCATAGCCACTCTTCACAAGCTCTCAAAGATGGCATAACAAAAGTTATTAGATTACAAAGAAACAATGTACATATAGAGTATTCACAAACTACATGAAAAGGCAGGTGTCCTAAAATTGGCCTACCACTTGTCAAACTAAGGTCGGGCCCAATATGGCCAAATTCAACCGACAAACTTGGGACATGCCCCCAAGTATAGTAAGTACTATAAATAACTATGTACACGCTAATTCTTCCTATGTGTGGCTACCCGGCTAACCCAAGTAGTCATCTACGGGATCAGCTCCCGACCAATATATCCTAATGGGTCATGTTCCGATCACAACCATATACAATAAACCAAATAAATTGTACACTAATTACATCATCACATTTAGAGCTTATACTAATGAATCAAATCAAAACTGATTTCTAACTCTCTCCCTTAAGCTCAAATGTGATAAGAGTGAAAAACAATAATTTTTTTAGCAATGTTTGGAGTGTCCAAAAGATGTTATGCATGTCTTACTACTCTGTACTTGACTCACACTCAAGCACACCAACAAACCGCCAGGTTTGACTCACAAAGTATCATGCAAACACAATGCTCATACAGAGAGTCTACCATACTCTTGACCAACTGACTCGTCCCCAATCCGACTTGAACACAAGTGGACCACATGAGCGACATGGCTCAAACTGAGGAAATCCCAGTGCCACTATGAGACTTACATCCTCCATCTAGCTAGGCTGACATCCTATCAGGCACTTACAAGCACAAACCTATAAAGCTAACATAAATGAGCGACTGAGGCTCAATCTGAGGAAATCTTACTGCCACCATAAGACTATACCCTCACTGGATAAACAACTAGTAGACATAATGAGAAGTCAAAGAGCATAGTGACAAGGCAGCATGCAAGCCCATACACACTCATGCAAACCAACATGAATGATAAAGCGTCAAATACATGACCAAGGCCTGCCCATAAGTGGTATACTGTCGTACTAACACCTGTGCCACCTACAGATCCGCTGCTACACCACTACCAAATCAGGTCCTCAACCATGACCTGCACCTATACCAAGATGCTCTCACGTCCAAGCATATCCAACTGTCCAATAAGTCCTGAAAGCTAATCCCCATCCATTCCCCATGCTCCAAGCACAAGGTCTACCAAGGACTCAATGAATGAATGTACACAAACCTCACCATAGGCTATACCTAAGTAGCTCGCCCACCTCCCAGAGATACTAATGATGATCTGCCTATCCTACATCCCATGTAGGTTCAACTTTTCATGCTTGACGTTGCCAACTTTGATCTGACCAGTACATAGGCCTCCCACCAAGGAGCCTATCTCACCAACACTGTATCCATCATAGCGTCCAAGCCAAAGCAAATGCAAATTAGATCCACTATCGTGATGAACAACTTGTTGGGAGAGAGGGAAGAAGAATAAATGACGAACACGAACGAGAAACGAACTCGCACAAGAAATGAATGAGATGTGAACTCGAACAGAAAATGTTCGTACGCAGCGGAATGAGTTATTTGACTCTCTCCCTAAGCATGACTATGCCTATCAGAATGAACAGAACTTAAGTGATAGAAATCACAGTCATTCTAGATTACGTAGCCAAACATTTAAATAGATGAAGCGCTAGATGAATATTTGTCACGAATTGCAAGATAAATTATTTGTCGCGAATGATTCGTGAAGAGCTAGACTGTGCTCGACTGATAATTAGTCATGAATTATTCGCGAAAGACAAGACTAAAAGTTAATCGTCTATTACCAGAAAGAGCAATAAGAAAAATCAGACAGAATGAAGAATAAGCATAGCAATATTGACAGATCTAAAATGCTGAACAAATGAACTGTGTCAGATTAAGTATATCAAGTATACAAGTCAATTATGTGGTAGAGCACAAGACTGTAGCGGACGAAACCACGTGCCCAACAAAGCTTTTTTCTGTCTGTAATGAGGAATGAAAACTCTTCTCTTAGTCTCTTCTTCACTCACTTGATCATCTAATCATCATCATCATCGAATATGCAGATGGTATCCAATATATATACATAATATTACAGGTGTGCAGATGCGAAAGTACAGAGTGGATGTGCTGTCTGTAGGACATCGTGCGTGGCTACAATCGTTCTCCAATCTGTTAGCACAACTGCATGGAGTGAAGGTGAAAAGGGTGCGACGTCAGCCAGTACTGAAGTAAATATTGGTGATGATGCAAAAGTCTGTCACTCTTATGAATGGCCTTAGGATAAGTTTTAGAGGGTGCCTTATCTGTTATGGCACCTTTGGCATTCAGTAAGGTAGTGTCCCCTTTTTGCCTGTCACCATGACCTGTGTAAGAACATAGTATCGCGATTCATTTGCCTTTTCTTTGTCTGTGCGAATTTGCGTGTAAAAATATAGACTGCTTGACAACGTTAGAAAAATATGCATCATGAATGGAGGCAGATTAAAATTGGGATCTAGGAGAGTAGGAGGAGTAAATCCAACACCCCCCCTTAATCTGGATCTGTGAATGCCTTGATCTTCAAACTTAGCAATGCACAAAATCTGTTGTGTGCATTAACACTGAGTGCTTTCATAAAAATGTCTGCAACCATGTCCTGCATTCTACAGTACGTTAAGCTCACCTCTCTGTCGAGAACCTTGCCCCTGATGTAGTGATATCTTATCTCAATGTGCTTACTCCTAGAATGAAATCTAGCGTTGGCCGATAAGGCAATAGCACTTTGGTTATCACAAAACAAAATTATAGGGCTGTACTGATACAGATTGATGTCTGACAGCAAATTTCTCAACCAAAACGCTTTTTTAATATATTGAGAAACAACAATATGTTCTGCTTCAGTAGAAGAAAGTGTGATAGAGGTTTGCTTACAAATGTTCCACAAAATAGGACCGTCATTGAAGAAGAATGTAAATCTAGATGTGGACTTATGATGGTCTGCATCTCCTCCCCAGCTTGCATCAGAATATCCACTGAGCTGATGAAGATTGTCATTGCTGAGATCTCCATAGCAGATGCACTGGTCCATGGTAGCTCAAAAATATCTCATGACTCGAATAAGAGCCTTCCAATGGGTAATTCCAGGATTAGCCATGTATTGGCTGAGTGAGCTGACAGCAAAAGAGATATCTAGCCTTGTACAGACCATTGCGTACATGAGAGATCCAAGTATTGATCAATATAGGTATTCTCTCATCTGCTACTCTTCCCGCTGTGTCTAAGAACATTGGTCTTTTGACAAATGCAGGCCTAGATTTATTGGTGAGGGAGCTAATTTACAGTTCATCAAATTGTATTCGTTAAGAACATTATGAAGATACCTTTGTTGAGTGATGTAAATCAGTCGATTTGCTCTCTCTGTAGATATGAATTCCAAGACAGAAGTGAGCTTTGTCCAGATCAGTCATGTCGAATTCAAAGAACAGCATCTGTTTTGAATCCTTGACCATATTGGCATTGTTGCTGAAGAGCAACGTATCATCAACATACAAGGTGATGATAATGAAGGATTGCAGCACTGGCTTTGAATAAACGTTGCAATCAATAGTGCTTTGTTTTAATCCTTGTTCAATGAGGAATGTGTTGATCCTCTAAAACCAAGCTCTGGTAGACTGTTTCAAGCCGTACAGTGCTTTATGGAGTTTATAGACATGATTCTTCATGCCTTCCCGAACGTATCCTTCAGGCTGGATCATGTAGATATCTTCTTGTATAACTCCATTCAGATAGGCTATTTGTACATTGAGTTGATGTACTCCGAGGTCGGCAGCTGCAGCATAAGACAGGAGCATTTGGATCGACGGATGCTAGATGACTGGACTAAAAGTCTCACTGTAGCCGACATTCTGGATCTGGATGAATCCTCGTGCTACCAGTCTAGCCTTCCTTCGATCAATCGCTCCATTTGCAATCAATAATATTGCAGCCAATAGGAACTTCAACTAATGACCATGTTTGATTCTTGATAAGAGAGGAATACGCTCTGTCCATAGCTTCTCTCTAGAGATCAGAGTCTGGTTGGCTAAGTGCCTCTTCGACTGTCGTCGGTTCCTGCATTAAAAGACAGGCAGACTCAGGAGTATACCTTGTGGGCTGCGTGCGCACTCGGCTTGATCTTCTGGGAGGATTCGATTGATGAACCACTCCTGGGATATGTTGCTGGGTAGTAGCAACATCTTTGTTTGATTCGCTGTTTTGAAGTGGGTCGATGATAGACATTCTTGAGCCAGAATCTCGGATTGTCATGGCAATGGCAGGAGATGAAGGTTCTTCTTGAGCAATATCCTTGTCTTTAAGGTTGACGAACTGATCCTCGATAAAGACTATATCTCGCTATACAAGATTTGCTGGGTATCAGGATCGTACAGCTTGTAGGTGTTATCAGACGAAGTATATCCAATCAGGATGGTCTTTAGACCTTGGAAGTCCAATTTCTTCCTTGTGTCCTTTGGGACCTACGCGTAGGCAATGCACCCAAACACTCTTAGGTTCTTCAAAGAAGGTTTGGAGCCTCTCCACACCTTGTGGGGTGTCTTGTCTGAGAGGGCTTTGGTCGAACATTTGTTCTGGATGTAAGCTGCAGTGGAGACAGCTTCAGCCCAGAACCTCTTGGGCAACGATGCATGTGCTAGCATACACTTAGCAGATTCGACCAGAGTTTGGTTCTTCCTCTCAGCTAAGCCATTAGATTGAGGACTATAAGGAGTGATGAATTGCTGCTCAATGCCTTGGATTTGGCAGTAAGTACTCCTTGAACTTGACAGAGATATATTCTCCACTGTTATCTAACCTTAGGGCCTTAATCGTCCTTCCAGTCTCCTTTTCTGCACACTCCTTGAAGATTCTAAAGCAGTTCAAGACTTTTGATTTCTTCTTTATGAAGTACACCATCGTTCTTCTCGAGAATTCACCAATAAAGGTTATAAACCACTTGGCTTTATTCAGCGAAGGTTTTTTCATCGGGCCACAAATATCTGAATGTACAACATCTAGCAATCCTCTAGCAACATGCTGATGGCTTGACTTAAATGGCTTCCTAGTATGTTTTCCAACTAGACATTCTTGATAGACAGGTAGCTCGACTGTTTCGTGAGGATAGTCGTGATCAAGAACAATAGATTGTCTAGACATTTGTTGTACAACAACATAATTCAAATGACCATTAGAGGAGTTCTAAATCCCAAAAAGACCCTTTGTAAAGATTCTTTTTATATTTTTTCTCAAATTTTTCTTACACATGGACCAATCAAAACACTCAAATTTGAAATCTATGTAACGTAACTTTTTGAGTCCACATTTTGATTCCATACTAAAAATAGCACAACTTTTTAGTGGTAAGTCCGAATTTAGGAGAGTTTGGTGCATTAGAAAGTGCTTGACAAGGACTTTTCAATGATATGTTACATGGATATTTTTGAGCTACAATTAAAAAGTTATGGCAAGTCAAAAGTATTAGTGTTATAATATTTTAATAATAAAAAAGACATCTTGCACGAATTCTTAAAGGGTCTTTTTGGAACTCAAAACTCCTCTAATGCAAGTCTATAATGCCAAAGTAAACCTTTATTTGATTGAATTAAAGTACTGAGAGCCTAACTAGAGGCAAACTACAGCCTGGGTCACGTTGCTAGGGCGCCCACTTTCAGCTCTTAATAGCTTAAAAAAGTATTTTCAATAGAGAGAAATCAGTGACTTTTTTTTCCTACAAACCCTAGCAGGCTTATTCTTCAGTTGCCTATATTTGCAGGAGTCTAGGCTTGGCACAGGTGTTGGAATTTCTATGGTGCAGATTCTTAGGTGGTGAGATCATGGGAAGCCTATAGGAAGTCACTCAGAGCCATATACCTCAGTACGATCAGGGAGATAGTAGTCTCAAGATCCCATGAGTGACGACTCAGGGACAAGCTTGCGTTGGCATGGTGTTGGGTGGCACATAGCCAGGGAGAGAGCAGATGCTAGGATCCAGGTGGAGCAGGTGATGCTTTGGAGTTCGGCTTGTCTAGCAGGATGGTGACCAGGATCAGAGACATCAGGTGAGCATAATATGTGGATGAAGAGTCCATTGGGGTGGCACTTGGGGAGATGCTACAGTTGCTCGGGTATGATATGTCATTTGATGTATGGATGATGATCTTCAGCTGGTGCATCATGTGGTGACCTAGGGATGGGTCATGCCTACTTGGAAGTAGGTGGCATGGAGTGTACATGTGGTGGTACATATCTTGAGGGCATGGAGTACATTACGGGGTGATGTGGATCCAACATGCCCATGGTTGTGAGCCAGCAGGGATGGAGATGGTTGCTCAGGGAGTGACAGCTGATACTTTGGTGAGTGATCAGGTGAGTTGCATGGTTATATGCACAGTAGTCTCCAGGTTGGCATCACATGTTGTTGTTATCCATCATTATTTGGTAAGCAGGATGCAGCTTTTGGTTAGATCGTCTAGTTACACTACAGGTGGACAGATTCTTGGGGAGCTATCAGTGGGTAATGGATACTTGGTGATTAGATGGTACAGGGTACAGGGTTCTTGAGCTATCATACTTGATATGATATGGATCATGGGTGAGTTGTTCATCACGACAGTGGATCTAGTTTGCATTTGCCTTGGCTTGGACATTATGATGGATGTTGTGGGGAGATAGGCTCCTTGGTGGGAGGCCTATATACTGGTCAGATCAGAGTTGGCAACATCAAGCATGGGAAGTTGAGCCTACATGAGATGTAGGAGAGGAAGACTATCATCAGTATCTTTTGGAGATAGGCAAGCTACTCAGATATAGCCTATGGTGAGGTTTGTGTACATTCATTAATTGAGTCCTTGGTAGACTCTTGTGCTTGGAGCATGGCGAATGGATGGGGATCAACTTTCAGGGCTTATTGGACAGGATGTCAGGGCAAAGCGGCTTGGAGCATAGCTTTGTTTGGAAATCAGGGAAGAGGCTTGGAGCACTCATTGGTTCGAGACGGTTGATCTTGGATGATGTATGAGAAATTTATGTGATATGCTTGAATGTGAGAGCATCTTGGTACAGGTGCAGGCCATGGTTGAAGACCTGATTTGGTGACCAGTGGTGTAGCAACGGATCTATAAAGACATCATACACTTCATCCTTGCTCTTTAGTAGATAGATCCAACAAAATATACTAAAATCATCAATGAATGTTACATACATATCTTAGCTCCAATATTGCCAATTGTAGTAAATCCATGAATATCCAAATGAACAAGTTAAAAAGGCTTTGTAGATCTAGATATAGATCTAGTATAAGGTAGTCTATGTGAGTTAGCCAAGCACAAGACTCATAACCATGTTTGATGCCACTTAAGGAACTTGGAAGACCTATCACATTCTTCTTCCTAGCCATTACCTCCAATGACTTGAAGTTGAGGTGTCCCATCCTTTTATGGCAAACCTCTTGAATAGGTATTTGCTCCCTTGCAACACATCCAACTTGGTTAGCAATAACACAAGCATCTAGTTTGAACAACTTCTCTTGATGCCGATTAATCTCATATCAAACTTGTTGCATTACTGGTTATTGTATCCGACTTATAGGCCAAATCGATCTATTGGTCTGTGCACCTAATAAAGTTTTTCAAACAATCGAGGTCTGTTGCATCAGATAAACCAAGGCAGAGAAACATAGAAATGTCTCAGCAGAATCCAAATGTAGTCCGACAATCTGTCCTCAACAATAGACTATGCTCATTCAAAAAAACAACTGACTACTATTTTAAACTGCACGAGTATCCATATGCAAATTTCAGAGTATTGATTCACAACAACATAGAACAAGCTTTAGGATGTGTAAGTCCATATATACGTCATTGTAATGAAACAGTGATTCCAAATGTTAACATCACAATTAAGTTCCAGGCATTCGATTATTTGATCACACAAGAAATCAATACCCAATGAGTTTTAAGACAATCTTAGCAATGAATTTATAGTTGCTCGCATATGACAATATCAAGGCTAAGGATGTGTATGACCAGAGTTACAATCACAAGCACATCCAACAAGGTGAGGCTTACAAACTGTTAGAAACAGAAGAACTCAACAAGTAGAAAGCTTATGAAAGTAGAGAGCAGGAAAAGTTGCAAACTCAAACTCTCTTTGTGATCTCCTGAAAAACTCGGCGGTTGTATTGAAGCATAAGTTGTGTATATATAGGGAACGAGTGTGAAAGTGTGCAACTATTTAGTAACCGATATGCTGCTTCCTATTTAATTTAATTAACTAATTCATCATTGATCGTTCTACATTTAGCAATGTTCAGTTCTTCCTTTCGGCTACTCCATTCTGTTGTGGTGTGTAGCTGGTGGTGAACTGATGATGAATGAATGATGTCAGATAGTCAAACATTTCACTTGACAGAAACTCTCCACCAATGTCTGTACAAAGGGTCTTGAGTCATTGACGAGTCTGTGTCTCAACAAACTGTTTGAAGTCTTTGAAACAGTTGAACGCCTCAGACTTATTCTTGATGAAAATAATGTTGGTAAATCTAGAATAATCATCGATAAAAGTGATAAAATATAGTACTAAACCCAGAGAAGGAGTACTCATAGGGCCACACAGATCACTATGTATCAATTCTATAATGGACTTAGTTCTAATGGCTTGTCCCTTTGGAGATCTTGATCTAGGTTATTTGCCTAGTAGACACATCTCACAAACATGTCGAATGTCAATGGAGGCAGCATTAAAGTTTAAATCCTTGACCATGCTATTATGATGCATATACAACATTGATTTCATGTTGAGATGTCCTAGTCTTTGATGTCATAATTGGGCATTTGAAGTACTCACATTAGTAGAAAGTACATATTCGTGACCCAGAATTACAGATTAACTTCTCTGTTTGCAGAGAAGATTTCTTTGTTGCACTTTTCCAGAATGGTACATTTTCTTGAAGTGAACATGGCTCTGCAGCCTTGATTAGTGAACTTGCTGACTGACAATAAATTATGGTTAGCTTGGGTATGTAAAGTACATCCTTGAGCAAGGTCAATTTACCTCTTGGAAGATAAAGATGAATAAATCCTTTGTCGTCAATCTGCAGTGCACTTGAGTCACCGAAGTAGACATACTTCAAATCTGCTAGTGTGAGGTCTTCGAATAAGGACTTACATGATGTCATAGGCTGAGAAGCACCAGAATCGAGTACCAATCCATGGCTCCTCTAATGGGTTCATCTTGTATCATTAGCAGAGTTGGGTCTTCATGAGAGATTCTAGCAGAATCAGATCCTCCATCATGCTGCATCTTTTTCTTTGTTTCATTATGCTTGAGAACTCGACAATCCTTGATGTCATGGCTAGTTCTCTTGCAGTACTTACAGAAGAGTCTGGTCTTAGGTTTTTGATGTTGTCGATTGTGCTATTGTGATTACCGGTCTGAATCAGTTTGCTCAGCTTTTGCCTTCTTGTCCTTCGAAGATTTTTTTTTTGAGAGTTGTTGGTTATTCAAATAGAGAGCGACTATCTTCGTATTCGACATGGATAAGCTTTTCCTTCTTACTTGTTCTTGCAATAAACTTGTTGTGACCTTTTGTAGAGACAGGTCAGGGAAACTGCTAAGTACCAATACTAGATTGTCATAAGAGGGAGGAAGACTGGATAGAAGAAACATGTTAGCATCTTCGTTTGATACTGGCGAACCTACTACAACTAATTGATTGAGTACAGCCATGCTTCCTTCAAGATTAGTGAGTGTCAATTGAAAAAGAAAATCATTAAAAAGCATTTGTAGTGGAATACACATAAAAAAAATAGAGAATCTGAATTAAGTTGTTGTGAATACAATGATCAGATCACAATCATGTGCCCAAAAATGGTTCACAGTAGTGATCACTGTGTGCAATGATCTTATTTATCTAGCTACAGATTGAATGACTATCTCTATTTCTTGAATAGCTTTCACTCGAATATCTCTGATTCTATGGAATTAAATAGTTAAGACACAAATGAAATTCGTCCATTAACTCTGATTCACCCTTCTCCACTCGCATGTGTATTTGCATGTCTCATCATTAGTTGTTGTCACGTGAGTTGTCGTTATGTATATATACATGGAACAATTACAATGATGGTGTGGGCAACGAGCGTGAAACATCGCAGTTACTAAAAGGTGCTAAAGTCAATTGTGATGTGGTCCGCGTCATACTGGATAGTGTGGATGACATGGACCTCGAACTCGAAGACTTTGAATTCAAAGAAGATAAAGAACTCGCAGACCTCGACTTCAAAGAGTTCGTCGTCGATCCTACTTTTGCTCCAGTTGATTGATTGCACAGATGTTCGACTTCAGAGAGTGTATATTTACATAGTGTACTGTACTAGTGCTCATCAGGACGAACTCGAATGATTCATGTTCTGATGACTCGAATACTAATTTTGGTGAGTTGGAGTGATGCTTAATTCCAACACCCCCCCTTAAGCTTAACTCCTAGGATCTTGAATGAAATTGAGCAAGCTACATAATGCAACATGCTTTTCTCCTGACAGAGGCTTACTCAAGATATCAGCCAACATACTGGCAGTAGAACAATAACTTAATTTGACATCTTTATTTTGAATTTTCTCTCTGTTAAGATTTTGTGGATTTCTTATATAATGTTTTCAATGTATTCTACAAGTTGAATTTTGTAAAAAGTTAATTTAGACTACTAAAAATGATAGATATTCATGTATTTTGTTTACGTGATGGAAATCTTCGATTTTTTGGATTTTATTGAAAAGTTTAATTCTTTTGGACTTGGTGTACTAATTTTTTTGAGACAAAATACATTTTTTTATATTAAATTTTTTGTGAAATTTGAGAATTTTTATGCAAAAAAACATATTTTTGGAAAAATATTACAAAGCTACTGAATGGTTATTCTTTTTAAGATTTTGACCCATTTCAAAAGATTTTATGTTGACTAGATTCAAAAAAACATATTGAGACTTTATTTTGCCTTGTTCTCATTACAATGTAAACTACAACCCATTCTCTCTCTCTCTCTCTCTCTCTCTCTCTCTCTCTCTCTCTCTCTCTCTCTCTCTCTCTCTCTCTCTCTCTCTCTCTCTCTCAAGCATGATTGGGTCCTGTGAAGAATTGCCAAAACTTGGCAAATCTAGCTTGATCAAAGACCATGTATAATATTGTAAATATTGTGTATAATTGGGTTCCACACATGTAAGGCCAAGATGCCACATGGCAACCCACTCCTAATGTAGGTTAGGTCAAGTCAAGAGAGTTGGTCATGTCTATTTGGTGGTCATCCCTACTTTATAGGACCTACACCTAAGTTTAAGGTGAAAATTTGAGTAACTAGTTACCTACCAAGCATAACTCTAGGATCTAGGCTAGGGTTTCATTTTAGGGCAAGAAGGGTGAGTTAACTTCCTTATTACATGCTTGAAATCCACCTAACTTCAAGAATGAAGTCGAATTTGCAATATATTCCAAGCTCCCATAGTGAGAAGATAGAAAATTTTTGGAGCTCATTGGCAATCTCAAGCTAGTTCACTATGTACATTGAGTTTTTGTGATCCAAATGAAACCAAATCAATTTCTACTTGTTTCTCAGGTTTAAGGCCGTACTAAAGCCTGTATTACACATGTGTAGGCTCAGATTTCGATGTTTATCAATGCTTTTGATTGTTAATGCTTGTTGTTTGTCAAATTGCCAATCTAGATCAACTTTTTTGTGTCTAGTTTTTTGATAGATTGTTAAGCAAGCATCCAATCACTCTTGTGGATCTTTTGTAGATCCATTTATGGTCCTAAAGTACAGTACTTTTACATGGTATCAGAGCCCAGTACAAGAGCATGAGCCATTGATCTAATGCAAATCCATTTTTAGCAAGTTTTGGTGCTAAAAACTAGTATTGAGAGGGCAAGCTAGAATCTTGATTTTGGTGAGGAGATTTGATCCCAAACTTGGTAGGGCTCCAAATCTGTACTGTCCACATGTGTGGGCACCTCTGAACCTACATTTAATGCATGGTATTCATTTGATCCAAAAAAATTCAATTTGTGAGCTTTTGATGTAATTTTTGGTGGAAATCTTAGGATAAGCTACCAAGATTGAGTGCCATTGATTAGATTTGACATAGGGTCATGAAATATAATTAATCTAGGCTGAAATCAGGTCCTCTAAACTTGTTTTACAGGTCTTGAAAGTACATCAAAAAGTGTGAGGGAGATTTAGTCATGTTATTGTCCAAAATTAGCCGAAATTGACAAGATTTGATTGTAAGTAGATTTCACATCATCTTATCTTCATTCCAACTTTTTGAGGGAGTGCTACAACTGAGATTATAAGTCCATTTGTTGGATTAGAAATCTAATTTGAGTGAAACACTACAAGAGAGAGACCTTAGTGAGTTTCTAGAGACAATCAAATCCATTTCTTGGCAAGATTTGTTTGAAAGCAGTTATCACTTCATCTTATCTTCATTCCAACTTTTTGAGAAAGTGATAGAACTATGATTATAAGTCCATTTGTTGGATTAGAAATCAAATTTGAGTGAAACACTACTAGTGTGAGACCTTTGTGAGTTTCAAGTCAATCAAATCTATTTCTTGTTTGTAGAAGTCACTAGTAAGATGGGATCTGCTGGAGCATACCTTCTAGAAGCTAGTGAGAGGTTGAATTCTACAAATTATGCTATTTGGAAGGTAAGGATAGAGTCACTCTTGGTGCTCCAAGACCTTTATGAGTTCTTGATTGAAGATGAAGATGAACCTCTAGGTGCACAGGAGTTAGCTAGATACAAGAAGAGATCTAGGCTTGCACTTCATTGTGTGAAGTTGAATGTGAGCAATGATTTGTTGAGAGAAGTATCAGCTTGTACTAGTGCTAAAGAGGCTTGGGATTCTTTAAAATCAATCTATGAGTCTAGCAACACTTCTAGAGTTCTTATGCTTAGAAATCAAATTTTGCAAAGCATGAGAAGAAGTGAGGAGAGTGCATAGAATTATGTACTCAGAATCAAGTCTCTAAATAGGGAGTTGGCTTCCATTGGAGAGAAGATTCATGATGGAGAGCTTGTACAAATTGTCCTTAATGGTCTAGGAGATGACTTTGCAAATTTGGTCCAAAGTTTTGCCATCCAAGACACTTTGCCAACTATAGAAAAATTTCACAGTGTATTAGTGGCTGAAGAGTGTAGGATGCTCCATGCCAAATCTAGGATGAGTTCCTTGTCTTTGCAAGATGGTGATGAGAAAGCCAATTTCTCATTCAAGGACAAAAAGAAGACCAATGGAAAGAAGAATCACCCAAAGGAGGCCAAAGAAGAAGATAATGCATCAAGCTCAAAGGACAAGTCAAAGCAAAAATGCTTCTTTTGTGGAAAGAAGGGGCATTATGCATCTGAATGCTACAAGAGGCTAAGAGCACAAGTGGAGGAGGACAAACAAGGAAACCTTGCAAAGGAGGAGGAGGAGGATGAAGTAGATGTATTTTTGATGGCATCTACATCCTCACCAACAAGCAATAGCGATTCAAGAGACAATTAGTGGATCGACAGTGGGGCTAGCTCCCATATGTCTTGTGAAAAGGACTTTTTCTCAATCTTACACTCTTTCAATGCTGCTAAAAAGTTTGTTTGTACTGCAAATTGTGAAGAGTGTAAGATAGATGGTATTGGTACCATCTCTTTGTGTCTAGAATCCTCAAAATGCATGGATCTAGAAAATGTTCTTTATGTACCATCAATCACCAAGAATATGCTTAGTGTTGGTCTACTCTTAGAAAGTGGTTTGGATGTCCACTTTAAGCATGCTGTTTGCTTCATCTTGAAGAATGATGTTTGCATTGCAAAGGGATTTAAACATGGAAGATTGTTTAAGTTGGAAGCTAGTGTTGCTTTTGAAAGAATAAGCTTGGCAAAGGAGGAGATCACTCAAGAGGAGATCTTGGCAAAGTGTGACCTTGCTTGCATTGAGGAGGAGCATCAAAAGGAGGAAGATCTTGAGGATCAGCCTCAAAGCATGAGAGTTCCAAGCGAGTCCTCAATGACAATGGCTGAGTCATCAAATTGCATGCAAATTGTCCATTCAAGTGTGCATCTTGCAAGGGTGGTGAGCATTGGAGAGTCTACTATTTTTTAATACCTTTTGGAAAGTAGTTGTAGACATGAGGTGACTTGTTTCTTACCTTTAAGATTCATGATGTTTATTACTTTGTATGACAAGACAATGAAATGGGATGCTTTGAAATCTACATTTGTTGTTGATAAAGCAATTTCATTGGATAACTATTTTTGTAATAGTTTGAATAGAGTCATAGAAGATGAAACATCATTTG
This sequence comes from Diphasiastrum complanatum, assembly GCA_029204225.1. Taxonomy (NCBI): domain Eukaryota; kingdom Viridiplantae; phylum Streptophyta; class Lycopodiopsida; order Lycopodiales; family Lycopodiaceae; genus Diphasiastrum; species Diphasiastrum complanatum. The sequence continues at coordinate 64,438,113 of CM055101.1, forward strand.
CTTTGGAAATCTTTGAGTCCACATGCTTTGTGCATGATCATTCCAATGTAAGGACTAAAGATTAGCCTATTTCAATGATAGGAATAATGGTAGTGTTTTTCTCTTCAAGTAGAGATTGTAGAATCTACTTGTTTTCCACCAAAGAATTTGTCAATGGTGGAAATGTGATCTTTCAAGAGTGGAAGATCTATAAACTTGAAGAAGCACTTTTGGATCAACACCTTATTCAATTCATTTATGTTTTGGAGTCAAGTCAAGTGGAGGAGCAAGCTTAAGACCCAAGGACTCCAAGAAGAACCTTGAGTATCAAGATGGAGCCATCTAGGCTCAATCATATGGATCAAGCAAGGCAAATTGTCTTTGACAACATTATGTATGCACTTAATAGTTTTATTGATGTATCTTCAAGTGCACAAAATGCCTTGGAATCCATGGCTTGGCATGATGTATAGTTTTTGAAGTGTGCTACATGTATATAGACACATTTGTGGAACATCTTGTAAGGGATCCTTTAAGATGTGGTGAAAGATCCCTCATGGACATCATTCTCTATTGGAGTCTCAAAAGTTCCTTGTTTGTAGCTGGATTTTTTAGAAACTTCTAAAAGCATCAATTCATATAGCAAGAGAGTTGTAGATAGATCAAGGTAAGTTTGAGGAGGAGTGTGAAGAATCGCCAAAAATTGGCAAATTTGGCTTGATCAAAAACCATGTAGAACATTGTAAATATTGTGTATAATTAGGTTCCACACATGTAAGGCCAAGATGCCACATGGCAACCCACTCCTAATGTAGGTTAGGTCAAGTCAAGAGAGTTGGTCATGTCTATTTGGTGGTCATCCCTACTTTATAGGACCTACACCTAAGTTTAAGGCAAAAATTTGACCAACTAGGTACCTACCAAGCATTACTCTAGGATCTAGGCTAGGGTTTCATTTTAGGGCAAGAAGGGTGAGTTAACTTCCTAATTACATGCTGGAAATCCACCTAACTTCAAGAAGGAAGTCGAATTTTCTATGTATTCCAAGCTCCCATAGTGAGAAGATAGAAAATTTTTGGAGCTCATTGGCAATCTCAAGCTAGTTCGCTATGTACATTGAGTTTTTGTGATCCAAATGAAACCAAATCAATTTCTACTTGTTTCTCAGATTGAAGGCCATACTACAGCCTGTAGTACACACGTGTGGGCTCGTATTTCAATGTTTATCAATGCTTTTGATTGTTAATGCTTGTTGTTTGTCAAATTGCCAATCTAGATCAACTTTTTTGTGTCTAGTTTTTGATAGATTGTTAAGCAAGCATCCAATCACTCTTGTGGATCTTTTGTAGATCCATTTATGGTCCTAAAGTACAGTACTTTCACAGGTCCTAGCTCAACATGGTTCACAGTTAGTTTTGTGACATGAAGCAACTTGATGCATTAACAAGTGGCACTAAGAATGTCCACTATAGCAAACCAACATTTTGGGCATGACCTTAGGGCATATTGTCATGGCACGTTATTGTTGCCAGGGTGGCCATGCACCCATCACCCTCCAAGCGTGTAGGAAAGTTGGCGGGTGCTTTTGAAACATTGCTGAATGCTTTCAAACTTGCCACTACCATACATGGGGCCAACTTCCATCTTTCCATCGAATCTTTCATAGCTAAGATGAAAATGCATGCTTCATAAGCAACCCCAATTTTCTATCTCTTAGTTGTCATGATAGATAATTTCCCTAAAACTAGCATGGTAAAACCTATTGAGTTTTCTTATAGAGTCTTTTTCAAGTATGAAAAAGTATTGATGAGATTCAAAAAGCATGATGACATATTCTTTTGCCTTGTTCACATTACCATACAAACTACTACCCATTTATACATGATGTATTCTCTAATTGGTTATATCATTTTTCTAGTACAAGTGACTTAAATTCCATTAATACCTTGGCACTTTTGGTTGGCTTGTATGGAATGGCATGATATGAACCCAAAGTGGGCGATTCTCAACATTTGAGGTCCACCACAATAGCAACATTTAGCAGACATTATTCTCTCTCTCTCTCTCTCTCTCTCTCTCTCTCTCTCTCTCTCTCTCTCTCTCTCTCTCTCTCTCTCTCTCTCTCTCTCTCTCTCTCTCTCTCTCTCTCTCTCTCTCTCTCTCTCTCTCTCTCTCTCTCTCTCTCTCCCCCCCACCATCATGACCATGATGACCAAAACTTACATATGTACTTGACTAGTAATATAGTATTGCATGTGTGGTTAATATCTTTTGCATCATGGAAAGCTAAACTGGTAAATTTTCAAGGTTTAGATATAAATTGCTAAAAAATCATCTTTTTGCAAATTTTGCATCATTTGACTTGTGACAATTGTACACAACCATAATGAATTGACTTGACAATTGTACACAACCATAATGAATTTAAAATGATGCCACTTCATGGTTTTTACATATGTAGGGCTTTTAAGTAAGTGAGCCAAAATGCCATGATTTCGTTAAACCCCAATTCTATGGACTTGCAAAGTTGCACTTTGATACTTTTTGATGTAATAAATTAGCTTGTGAAAGTAGGTGAGAATATGCAGCATTCACATAATGTATCTTTTGAGCTACATTTAGGGATAGATCATGAACTATCAAAGCATGATCTTGTATGAATTTTTCATAAATGGCTAATTTTTTTGTCCCTGAAAGCAACCTTTAAAATTTAAAAGCATAAAAGACAAACTTTAGCTTGCTATAATGCTCATAAAATGTTTAACTTTATTGTCTCTCAAAGAAATTTCTACATTTTAGAGGCATACAAGTCAAACCTAAGCCAATTATGATGCTTAGAAAAGAGTGTGATTTCTTTTCAAAGGAAGCAAAGGAATCAAATCAAGGATATTTTCTATTATTATTTTTATTTCCAAATTTGGCTCTACCGTAAAATTTCAAATGTGAACACAGTATTGATTTTTTTTTTTGGAATAATTTCAAACTTTCAAACTTTGGAAGTTTAAGTTTTCAAGAAACAATTGAGAATTTAAGTGATTTGAACAGTTTAAAAATTCTTTAAAAAAAAATTGTTGAATTGTTTCTAAAATAAGCATATTAAACTTATTTATGACTACTTATGATGAGTAAAATATTGATACCTAAAATTGATTGAATTGAAAAATGTGTCAAAAATCAATTAAAAAACTTGTGAAAAAATGTACCACTTAAGATTGTTACTCTTGCCTCGTATTAGTACCACCAATTCTTTTTTAAATTAGGGGCTTTACAATTTGAGACTCTTAAAATAAAAGGCTGAAACCACGTTATTTAGATCAACTGGATACAAAGCATAATCTATAATGAGATTTTTATGAGAAACACAGAGTCCAAGAGCAAACCAAAAGGCGAGTTTATTGTCAAATTGAGTTTGACAAGGGTCTATTTCCACACCATTGACTTCACATTTTGATTGAGAGAATTTGTGAGAATTTCTTGGGTGATTAGCTATGGTTTATTCAAGTTTGGTATCCAATAATTTTATCACTTTGTTTGGAATGTATGTTGAAACTTTTGCATGTTGTGTAGATTTGAGATGAAGTGAGGTGAAGTGAATAGAATGGTTAATTTTTTATTATAATATATAGAGTAAGTGATTTCTTTGGCTAGAAGCTCCATTACCAAGTCATTATCAAAGTTTCCCACGACACAAGTGCCGTGGGGTCTGAGTGTTGTGGAAAGTGCCGCACCACGACACTTGTGCCGTGGTACAGCACATATATTTTAATTTTTTTTTTTAGATATCCTAATCTGATCTGGATAGAGCGTTTTTGGTTAGAGCCTTCTTTTTTTCTGGTTAGAGCGTTTTTGGTTAGAGCATTTTTTTTTCTTGCTAGAGCATTGTTTTTTTCCTAGTTAGAGCATTTTTGGGTGTTGAGGCTGCTAGGAGAGTCTGATATTTTGGAGGTGGTAGAGGCAACAGATTGGGGAGAAAGAAAATCTACAGGGTAGAGAGAGAGAAAATGACCTAGTGTGAGTTGGTTAGAGAGAGAAAGAGAAAGTTTTGGGGATCTTTACAAGCTTTTTTCAGATTTTGAAAAGAGTTATGTTGCTGTTTTTTTAGAGCTATTTTGGAGGTGATTTGGAGAGAAAGTTGGGGAGAGAGGTTATTCAATTGTACAGAGAGATAATTCCATGGGAATTTTCTGAGAGAAAGAGAGAGTGTAGGTTGGGGTTTACACTTTTAGTCATTTGCACCAAATCACCCTTTTCCTATTTTTTGTGTCTCATTTGCCCTACGTGCGTACCCATCCTGTCACGATGCCTGCTTCCGATATGATTGACTTATGGGGTGAGGTGGACCAAACATCTGACTATGTTAGATACAATATCCAGAGCGAGGCTCGTGAGTGGACTTGTTACCATTGCCATGTGTGCTTCCATGGGACACTGACTAGGCTTAAGGCCCACTTACTTGGTGTTGTTAGAGCTGACGGCAAATATTTGGTTGCATTCCTGTGCCCTAGAATGTCGTCTAAGGAGAGGCGTAGATTGATTGATATCTACGGGCCATGTTTGATGGCCGGTGGCTTGGCACTAGACCCTATAGTCCATATTGTTGTGACCTCAATGAGCCCTATGTTGCACACCCTCCTCAGCCTGTAGCTACTGCATCTTCTCAGCCAGTTGGAGCACATCCCCCTACAACTTCCCACTCTGGTGTAACACATCCTCCTATGTCATCTACCTCCCAAGCTTTCTCTGCTGGAGGAGCTGGGAATGCTGCACCTTCTTCGAGCTCTTTTCTGAGTCGTCCACCTGCAGTCACGGTTGTGTCTCTTCCCACCCACACATTTAGCTATCTTCACAGCGACACACCCGCTCCCAGCCAGCAAGACCCTCTGCCCACCCAGGATATACCATCCACTTACCCCCCACCTTGATGACGAGCCACACTTGGAGGAGGACTTCCCATTCATCGATCCGACTGAGGGTGATGCATCTATTCCCCCCCCCCCCCCCAGCTCCACCTGCTCCCATTCCAAATCCTCCTATCCCAGCTCCACATGTTGGCCCACCATCCCATGCTCCACCCACCCATCCTCTCCATTAGACCGCTTCCGACACCATACCTCCACCTGCCAACAGAGGACCATGGGGGAGGCAGTGGCTCCTCATCTTTTGAGAGAGGCCCAGCATGCTGTGGCCAACATGATATATGAGTTGAACCTCCCATTCAACATTGCTGACACCAAGCCTTTCAGGAGGGCTTTTGCAGCTGTTGCAGCCGCTGGTACATGTTTCACACCACCTGGGACTGAGCACATCTGCACTACTTTATTGTCAGAGAGGGTAGACGAGCTCTCCTCTCAGATGACCCCTCTCAGGAAGGCCTAGGAGAGTAACAATTGCTCAATCATGTCTGATGGCTGGAGTGATATCTGCCAAAGGCCAGCGATCAACATCATTGTATCCTCTTGCATGGGCAGTATGTTCTATTGTGCCATAGATGCCAGCAGAGGGGGAGCTGCTATTGATGGAGAGTACATGTTTAGTATCATTCGGGAGGCTATTGAGGAGGTTGGCCCTGCCAATGTAGTTCAAGTGGTGACTGACCATGCCAGCAACTACATGAATATGTCCAGACTACTCACGGCCTAGTATCCTAGCATTGTATGGACTCCTTGTGCAGCACACTGCATTGATCTAGCTATGGGGGACATTGGTAGACTTCCATGGGTTCAGCGCATCACTCAGATGGCCTTGTCCGTCGTGACATTTGTGGTCTGGAAGAGGAGAGTACTTGTCTTGTTTCGTACCTTCAGTTCATTTGGGCTGAGGAAGGCTATTTTATCATGTTCTGCGGCTTGTTGACCGAGAGGGCAGCACCATGGGACTCATTTACGAGTTCATGGATTGCATCGGCAGTGTTCTACAACAACATTGGCTTCCACATGAGAGGTATGTTACACATTTCATCATTACAGGTTGCCCATAATTAAAGGTTGGTCTTTTTTAGATGAGTAAGCCTCTTAATTTTTCATTGTTATGTTGAGTAGGATGGTGTAGCTTAGGACCATTTGGCAGACCAAGTGGAGCTTCATTCATAGACCTATCCATGTTGTTGCTCATCTTCTGCATCCCCTTTGGTTATCTAATGAGCAGCATGAGTAAAGATGGGTTGGTTTTCGTATATCACAGAGGTAGCATCTCCTGGTATCGACAGATGGCAATTGCAGAGAGAGAGAGAGTTGCATTCAGATGGTGCATAGGTACATCTCTCCAAAATACTTGTGCTTCAGTGTTTGAGTCATTCCAAAGGTATCTTGTTGATTGTGGTTCCATACATCATCTCGACAGTGGTGGACATCAACCTATGAAGGCATATTTGGGTAGGAGATGGCATTGGATGAGAGCTCCAGAAAGACACCTGTGACTATGCAACTCAAACTCAGCGTCAAGACGGAAGAAATTACGGCTGCTACGGATGCGACGAAGGACATAGGATTGCAGAATGTCCTTACAAAGGACAATATACATCCTTTTGTCGAGAATGCAGTTATGGACACTGCTTCAAAAATTGTCCATTGAGACCTGAAACCAGTGCACCACTAAACTTTACTGCAATACAACAACCAGCAGTTCCAGCGGGGATGCCACCGGAAGGACAACAACTCCATGCTCTTGTGTTAGCTGTTACGCGAGCACATAAGAGGAAGGAAGTGGCTCCCTCACCAGCACCATTGGTCACTGATGACCAACCCTCAACTTCAGCGCCATATTTGAATGTGAGGGAAGAAAAAAGACAGTACTAGAAAATACGACACTGGGTATAGAGAGCACAAGCAAAGGAAAAAGAACAAGAAAGGAACAATCCCATGGAACCTCCCGCTGACGACGAGCGGGCTCACCATTGCGCACTGATCAGAACGATCGGTTGCATCGTCATGAACCAGCTTTTCACATGGTGGAGCCCGAGGAACCGCGCACTAAAAGGCTCACAATCTTATTGGCAAGCCGTGTTAGTTTACCTCTCAAGGAATTACTGCGGATTGCACCACAAGCTAAAAGCCTTTTGGCTGAATGGGCCAAAATGGACAAGGAGCCAATAGCGCCTGAGCCCATATATTGTATGAGCTATGAAGAAACAAGTAACGTCCTCCACATCGGGGCAGCGTGGGAAAGTGAGGAACACAACATCACCCTACCAATCAAACACAAGAGATACGAGGACGAGGCAACAGTAGTAGATGGAGGATCAGGAGTCAATTTGATCTCCACTACTTTTTATGAAAAGTGGGGTTTACAAGGGTTGAAGCCAGCATGATTTGCCATCAAGCTAGTGGATCAATCCTATGTAAAACCAAAGGGTGTGGTTGTCGATATCCCTGTAAAAATAGCAGCCATGCAGTTTGTGATTACTTTTGCAGTCATGGATATACCTAAATCTCCAATTGCATATCGTTTTTTATTGGGAAGACCATGGTTGAGGACTGCGCAAGTAGTACACAACTGAGATACGGGGAAACACACCTTTGAGAATAGAGAACAGGTTATAAAGGTTGATCCAACCACATGGGCGGTGAAACCTATTGCACCCAAAGTCGATGAAGGATCATCCACGACAGATCACACGATTGATCACCCAAGGCGAGCCAAGGGTGGTCACTATGATTCAAAGATGGATGTCGTGAGATGGACGGATGCATTAGCATCTATTGACTGTCAGACATGTCAATATGAATCAGATCCTGAACCTAGCACATCTTCACCCAAATGTTACACTATGGACATACCAATTACATTTGGGGTGAATATGATAAACGTAGCATGGCTGTTAGCGGAACCTATTGAGAACCCAATGGACGATGATTTAGTCCCTTGGCAACATGCTCTAACTTATAATAAGGAGATTGAGCTAAAGGACATTCCAGCAATAGTAGTCCAACACACCATACCCTTGGTGGATGGAGCAATCTCCAAGGTGAGTCGTTACTATCGCTACAACCCGAGCCACACAGAGCTGATCAAACAGGAGTTGCAGAAATTGTTGGATGCAGATTTCATTTATGAGATTGAACACACAGAATGGATATCGCTGATAGTTATAGTACCCAAGAAGAATGGAAAAATGCGAATCTGTGTGAATCTGAAGGCGCTAAATGCAATCACCAAAAAGGATCAGTTTCCTTTACCATTTACGAAAAGTGTCCTTGACAGAGTAGCTGGAGCCGCAGCCTACAATTTTTTAGACGGCTTCAACGGTTACAACTAGGTGCAGATAGCACCCCAAGACCATCATAAGACAACATTTGCCATGGAATAGAGAACCTATGCTTATAAGGTAATGCCATTTGGACTTTGCAATGCCCCAAGCACTTTCCAACGTGTCATACAGGCGACATTCAAAGAGTATTTGCAAAAATTTCTAGAAATTTTCTTGGACAATCTATGCGTGCATGAACCAGGCTTAGAATACTTATCCAATTTGGAGAAGGTGCCACAAAAATATTGCAATTTTCAAATCTCCTTGAATCCAGAAAAATGTCAATTTTGGGTTACAAATGGCTTGATTCTCGGCCATATAGTATCTAGACACGGGATTGCCACAGACCTATCAAAGATCAAGATCATTGTTGATCTACCACCACTAGGGACGATCCGTGAAGTCTACATCTTCATGGGTCATGCTAACTATTATAGGATCTTCATTCTAGATTTTGTGGAGTTAGCCCGACCAATTTACAAACTCACAATAGATCCACATTGGAACGAGAAAGCCCTAAAGGCTTTCCAAAAGCTTAAAGATGCATTGGTATCAGCACCAATCTTACGTCCACCCAATTGGTCCATTGAGTTTCATGTGCATACGGACGCATCGAAAGATGCAGTTGGAGCAGTCTTATTTACCCAGCCAGGAGAACACGAAAAAGATTTTCCAATCCGATTTGCAAGCCGACAACTCAGTGACACACAAATAAATTATTCAACCATAGAGCGGGAAGCACTAGCGATGATTTATGCGGTTAAGAAATTTCGACACTACTTGATGGCCACACTTTTTGTTTTTTATACGGACCATCAACCCTTGTTCTATCTCGTTAACAAAACTTGCAACACAGGGAGAATCACCAAATGGCTACTTCTGTTGTTGGAGTTTGATTTTCGAATAGTAGTTCGCAAGGGAAAACAACACTACATGGCAGATCACGTGTCATGAATCAAGGGAAAGGAGGTTGCAACTCAAATCTATGATGAGCTGGCAGATGCTGCCTTATTTTACATGAAGATAGTACCAGAATGGGCTGTCGACATTGCTGAATATCTAATACGGGGCCAACCAGACAAAACACTACCAAAGGCGAATCAACGGAAATTGATCCTGAAAGCTAGACCTTATCAGCTGATTGCCGGCCAATTTTATTGAAGAGGACTAGATAAGATTCTTCGACGGTGTATTCTTCCACGTGAGACCACCCAAATCATTTTGCTCTCACATGAAGACATGGGTGGAGGCCATTTTACATCCCCGACATTACAGTTCACAAGATTCTACAATCAGGATGTTGGTGGCCAACGATTCATAAGGATACGAAGGAATACCTGAGAAAGTGCGATGTGTGCCAAAGGGCAAGGAGACCAACGAGATTGAATTATGACCTACTGCACCCGGTCTTAGCCCAAGCACCATTCGAAAAGTGGGGATTGGATTACATCGGTCCAATTCACCCTGCAGCAAGAAGTACCCAGGCTCGATACATAATCGTAGCCACAGACTCTCTCACCAAGTGGGTTGAAGCCAAGGAAGTAAAAGTAGCTGATGCTAGGACAACTTCCAAGTTCCTTTATGAAAATATCATTGTGCGCTTTGGATGCCCGGTGGAGATAGTCAGCGATCTCGGGAGCCATTTCATCAATGAGACCATCAAGGTCCTGTTGGAAGAATTCTTCATGATCCATAGAACCAGTACGCCTTATTATCTTTGCGGTAATGGACAAGCAAAATCATCCAATAAGATCCTGTGTAACGTGCTCACGAAAATAGTTGAAGCTAGCAGATCAGATTGAGAACATAAGTTTTATGTTGTTTAGTGGGCATTCAAGACAACATATAAGAGAAGCATTGATCAAACACCTTTCCTATTGGTATATGGTCAGGATGCTGTAATGCCAGTAGAGTTTTTAGTCCCTTCATTAAGGATTGCCACAACGCAACGCCTTAATGAATCAAAATCTCTACAACTATGCCACAAAGCTTTGCATTAACTTTGTGAAACACACTTACAAGCTGTGCATGCACTGGCAGCTGAAAAGGAAAGACGCAAAGCATGACACGATTGTAGGTTACAAAAGAAATATCTTCATTCCGAGAATATGGTCCTGATGTATAAAACCAACAGAGCAGTGAAATTAGCCTGCCTACATGGTCTGATCTTGAAAATCCAACCACAGGAACATGTTGTGCAAGAGATCACCTCCTGCGAGAGTTGAACCCTCGCAGACAGTCTGAACCCTCGCATAACCTTTGCAGGGCAGTCAAATCACCTTCTGAACTCTCGCAGACTTCTCTGAGGTCTTAGAATTTTGTGAAGAAGGTGTCTGCCAGAAATTGGGTGGAACTGAACAAGAGAAAGTGGATTTCACCTAATATGCACTCTAAATTCCACTATATAAGGCTGAATTCCAGTCATTTGTCACCTTGCTGGCGAAGCTCTGTTCAAATTTTCACTGAAATTTCCAAGTTCTCTATTTGTGACCAAACTTTATACAAGCTATCATTTGCACATTCTAAACTCAAATCTGCGCTGTGAACTACAATTCTTACCATCTGACACTCGTTATTTACAGTTTTTGTCGTTTCCACCTCTTTTTAGTTTTTCCACCGTTTTTTCTACTTTTTTGAACTTTAACTATCACTGCTAACATGGCCTCTTCATCCTCTGAAGACTCTGGCCCCAAGCAGGTGATCCAGCGTGAAATACCTCGGCCACACAAATTTGGCTCTTATCCTCTAACACTCTGATTCAACCATGGCTTCAGACTGCTAGCTCACTTCTTGAGGCAATGGATTTTTTCTTGGTGCTTTTCCATTATGAGATTAACATGGGCCTCGCCCTTTACGCTTATGCCACTTGGGACGTGTCGAAGTCGCGCTTCCACTTCTTGTACCAAGGTACCACACGTACAATGTCAGGATTAACGCAAACTTGATGGTCACCGTTGGCATTATGTCCGGCGATCGTCGGCCCATCTCCCATTGTCAGGCAAAAAGCCTGATCAAACCTTTCATTGCCAAGACTACACCAGAGGTCCCCATCCAAACTAACAATGGTTACTTGATAGATGCTATCACGGAACCAGTCTTACAGGCGGCTGCACATCTGTTGAACAACTTTCTAGTTGTTTCAACATTTCGCAAGGACAGAATCCAGTCCACACTGCTGAGTCAGATAGTGGAGTCCTTCTTGGGATTCCATGGCCCCACGGTTGTGCCATACGACTGGCACGCCTTCCTCATTTACGAATTATCATCTCCACCTACCACTAGACGATGTACCATAGCCACATCAGTAACCACTCCATCAACTACCGCCACTTCTTCTTCTGTACAACCTCTTCCTCCTATCTCTATTGTCACTACTCCTCTTTTTCTTCCATCCACGACTGCTTCTGTTTCCATTCCCGTTTCCTCTGTTGATACCAATTTCATTTCTGTTCCATTATCTACTACCCCTTCCATCACTATTGCATCCTCCATCGCTCCTCTCGCCACCGTTGCTCCCCTCCAGTTTAATCCCTCTGATTCTCAATTGTCTTAGGACACTCTGGTGTGGATGCAAGTCATCAACTTTTCACCCCCACGTCAAACCATTTCTGCTCCATCTTCGCCTTCCGTGCTCTACACTACACTTCAGTTCCCCTCTATTCCAGCCATCCTCTCATTTGGACAAACAGTCCCCACCCCTGTTTCCACTGTTGTTTCTCTCACCCCACCTCTTTCGCCACCAAAGGTTGCCGAGGGCAACCAACCGTTGCCTGATGATGCATTTGTTCAAACAATTTTTATACCATCACCAGATCGGACTGAACCCACCGCCCCAGATGACAATAGGTCCCTTGAGAATCTGATTGAAAATAATCACGATGGAGCTCCACAAGTCGTCGGAGCCGCTACCACACAAGTCCCTATCAGTGCCAACGTACCGGTTGTTCTAACAGACTTAATGACGGCAAACCTTGGGCACATATATCCTGGAGGCAGTAGTAGCCAAGGCCATTTTGGATAGCCGGCAGCAAGAGCTTATTGTAGCTCAACAACATGAACAAGAAGGGCACTGAGAGATCGCCAAGCAGTAGCAGAAGGATGATGACCTCAACTTATACATCCAAAGCCTCGCCAAAGCGCTGACTGAGGCCTCCACGAAGGTGTGGGAGCTTCAATCCGAAGCATCCCAACAACTTGCTCCCCTCCAGGTGCAACTACAAATTTTTGAAGTAGAGAATATGCGCTTGGGGGCGGGCCTGGCTAGCTCAACCTGCACCATACTCAAGGCCGCTCTCTCAAGCAGAGATGAATCTCTTTGGCATCAGGTGCAGGTATATAGCCAAACATTGAATAGCTACTAGACAGAGTTCGACAAGTACTAGGCAAGCACAACTCACGAGCTTGCCCAGGCCAAACAAACTCTCATGGCTTGCCAACAGTACATGGAGAAGAAGACTCGGCCCACCCCAGTGGTGATTCCACCGCCACTCGTTTTTGATGCTGCACAAGTGAGCACGAGCCAAGACCAAGGCCAACAAGCAGTAGGGGGGTTCAGTCAAGATCAAGGGTCCGAAGGCCAAGACCAAGGACCACCAGATACGGGTGCTGAGACGCTATCTCTAAGTTGAAATTTCATGTTGGCCTCAAAATTGCGAAAATAGATCAACTAAACTAGTTGAATTTTTCACACGGGTTAACGGAGGTCACACCAAAGCGATATCCAAAATTGTGTGAAAATGGATTTCAGATTGCACAACAAACTAACGAGATTTTCTATGATCATTATATTAGATTTATAGATCTAGTTACTATTCTAGTCATTTCACAAAGTCTAGTTTCTTTCATGCATTATAGTAATTTTGTACATTTCTTTTTCCTTCACAAGCAAAGACTAGACAAGATGCACACTTGCCTTTTTGAGCAATTTAGGATTTTTACATCTTGTATTATATGTAAGCAAAAATGTAGATATCTTGAATATCAGACAAGGTTTGTATTTCTTTTGATAGTTCAGACCCCGGAAGAGGTTGAGATAGCTAGAAATCAGAGTCAATATGATTTATGTTTTATGTAATCTTCAAATGTGACACTATATTTATTGTATAGTTAAATTAGATTTATAGTTTATCTAGTTTGTTGCATTGTTTGGTACTGATCAGGACATGATCTACCATTGTCTCATCAGTCGTGGGCACTTGTCACGTAACTCGCTTCTTGGATTAGACGGGTAGCCATACGTAGGAAAATTACTTGTATAGTGTTTATACAATACTTGCTATACTCAGGCGCATGGGATGTCTCGAGTTTGTCGATCTCAATTTGGCAGTTGTAGGCCAATTTTAGGACACCTATCAAGGAAATGGATTGTTGTGAGTTCCTTGTAATATACTTAACTTTTGTTGTGCCATTTTTGAGAGCTTGAGATGTCTAGCTATGGTGAATGTTTGATGTAATTAAATACTAAACTAGATCCTATCAGAAAGTTAACTTGGTATACGAGCAATAGGGTGTTGTAGATATGCACCATCCGGTGGAGCCATCATAGGTGTCTTTCACCAAGAAAACTAGCACTCTGAATGTCTTAGGGGAGTGGAGCAAGGTAGTGGTATCTCAAGGCTAAGAGGATTTTGAAATCCATTTACAGTGGGAGGAAAAAGGAGCAGTTCGGAGAACTAGCTATGGTAGCCTAGTTTTGGAAAAAACAGAAAACCATGGATCTTTCTCTACAGTCGATAGAATTGGACACTATAAATTGCTATCTAATATCACTCTACTGAGGCCAAGCTAATTCCAAATCTGTGGGGTTACTCATGAAGCATTCAAGGAGCAATTACCCTTTCTTCTTAGCTATGAAGTTTTTTTTGAACTAGGGTTTACAACTTGAAAATGGCGGATCTCTCTGTAGTGGTCACAATTTGAGCTCAAACATTAATAGTGGGTGACCCTAATGCTTCTAACATGATGCCAGAAGGCAACAATAAGATGTGGAGCAGAGAGTGCTTGAATTTGTGAGGATCAGACAACTTCTAGGTAGCCAAGAATTCAAGCCAAAAATACTTAGATCTTTCCCTATAAGAGCCCAATTTTAGAACTGTAAAGAAGTGTAGGTAGGTGCTTTAGAGGTCTAAAAAAGGAGCCACAACCATCCGTGGAGCAATGGACTAGCTAGACCAGATTGACCAGGCTGCCTTCATAGCTCTAGAAGTCAAAAGAGAGAGAAAGGAGGAGAAAAGGTGAAGGATGAGAGGCACAGACAACATGCATGCGCCCACTAGATTTGGGTGGTAGCATTCCAAAGGGCCCAAAGCTCGGAGGAATATGGGTCAAAGAAATGCGCACAACCATTGGATCGATTTCGTGGTGGACCCGCCGATGGAGATCGAATTTCAAGGATGAAGCACAGACCATGGATTAGAGATCAACCATTGGATGGTCGATGAAGAGGGCCTGAAGGGCATTTTAAAAATTCATCATCAGAATTTTTCAGATGAAATGTCTGTGAAGGGACTTGAAGTCCAAAAAATGGATTTTTTTGTTAAAAATCTTCAAATTGAAGATATAGTTCATTTTTCCAAGACAAATGGTTCTAGACCTAAGTTTAGCTAGAAGGCACCTTTTTTTACCATTCTTAAGCCAAATTGACCCCTGAAACTTGTTGCTCATAGCCAATGGATAGATTGACGTCATCAAGTAGGGAGACATGCATTTTAGAGACCAGTGGACAAATTTTGGGTGACCTAGAGATGGGCTATATTTGCTATTTGGTTACCATAGGGCTAAATTTGAGGCAATTTTTGGCTGGTGAAACCTGCTATAGGGTGGTACGGTGAGGCATTATTACTTCAAATTCATATTTGCTTACTTCTGATAGGGTAATAGGGTGTTTGGATGTGGTAAATGCAATATGAAGGCAAATGAGAGCAAAATGTGGTAGAGAAAGCTAGTATTGGAGACAAGTGCAGGTTGGTGTCATGACTAGACAATTGCTCCATGTGTTTAATAAGAAAAATTAACTAGAAAGGTTATGACAATCAAAACAAGCTTTGATAGCACTATTGAAAATGAGGTACGAGGTGGGTCGACAGTTTGAAGTGTCGAGAGACACAGTCGAATACAGTAGAAGACCTGGTGAATGAGAAACATCATATTAGATCTTTTACCACAATAGATCCAGTCGATTCATTGATGAGTCGATAGGTGTGTAGGGTCTTCGTTCCAACGTAGTAATAGCCCTCCCGCCTGTCAACAAGGGTTAGTTCACTGGATAGGCACCTAACTATGCATAGATGCTACTTTTAGTTAGTTCCTTACTTTTTATCTAACTCTACCTCCACTAACACTACTCACACTAACTCTACTTCCCTAAACTAACTTCATCCTGATTGTTGGAAGGGTAGAATAGAAGAGAAAGAAGGAGAAGAGAGGAAGAGAGAGGTAGGGTTGAGGGGGAGGTTAGCTCAAAAGCTCAAGATGCATGGTAATGGAAAAACCATAACTATTAAAACAACAACATAGAAATGGAAACAATTAGAAACACACAACAAAAAAGCATTAGCATGAGTGCTTAGCAAATGAGGATACTTGGCTCTCCAAATTGGTAGAGTTTCCTCCTCCTCATTAAGCATCCAAATAGAGTACAATTGGTGCCTTTTTATAAAATGGGGAAGGCCTTTGTCCCAAAATTTTATTGGCTAATATTTACATTGATCCTATCCATTCATCTTGACACTGAAATTCACAAGATTCATGTGAGTCCCAAATTGGACCCAACTCTAAAAAAGTAACCTCTAAGTTTAAAATCGACTTTGGGCCTCAATTTTTATTTTAATTACAAAGGGCCCAAGCCTATTATTTTATTTACAACTTAGCTTGTGTGCTCATTGGGCCATGGGCTTATATGCGCAGGATGCCATGCCCTCGCAACACATTTTATTGGACGATTTTATTTATTTACACTTCATCGGGAATACCCCCAACAGGACCCACGGCCTGAAGTAGTGCCGGTCCCTCGGCACTCTGTCGATTCAGTAAAGAGTCTTCTTGGCCCGCCTCTAGTGGATCAGGTAGCCCGTGATGTCTTCTATGAAGTTGATGCAGTCCAGTTTCTTCAAGTCCTTGGGCGTGTGAAGGGACTTGTGGATCCATGTCAGCCACTCTGGTTGACCCACACTTGGAATCTGCGCGTCCAGGGATCGCCAAGGAAGGCAGCTTGGTAATAGACACGAGCGACTGACAACTGATCCTCGACTTTGTCGGAAGCGAGCGCCTTATTAGGATCAAAGAATATGGGAGGGAGAAAATTGTCCGATTTGGTTTCAATCCCCATTAAATGCTCTAAGTCTTAGGCGTAAGTGGCTGCCATGCAGACTGTTGGATCAGGGCAGTTGAAATATTTATTGGCAAATATGGTGAGAGCTCTTCGGGCATCTACATCCATATCCCAACCATGCTTTGAGGGAATTCTCGACCAATTGAAATTTTGAATTGTGATTTTGTCCAGAGGGGTGCCACATTCCGCACATTTGGATCATTGTGTGCATGGCAGAAAGTGCGCGTTCACCCGTAGTTGCGAACTTGTCACATAGGCCCTGATGGCCACAGGGTCTCTTTCAAAAAGCTGTTGCCACCACTCTGGTTGTGGTTGGAGGGCGGCAGTGCTTGCAGCTCGTTGTCCTTTATTGTTCGAGCTAAAAATGATCTCTGCCAGCCGCCTCTGGATGACTCGTGGGGATACTTAGCCAAAAATTCGTTTATTAACTTCCTTTACTAGCCTGGGTAGAGCACTAGGTATGAGGAGAGGTGGTGAATCCCACCAATACTATAGGGGAATGCGGGTTGCGACTCATGGCGAGCTCCAACCAAGTCTCAGCTTCCCTTGCTGGAATGTTGTCCTTGTGTCCGCCTTGGCATGCCAGCGCTCTGAAGACTAGGATCAGTCACACACTTGAAATATAACCTTCTCAAATTGGCTGAGTCATCAAATTGCATGCAAATTGTCCATTCAAGTGTGCATCTTGCAAGGGTGGTGAGCATTGGAGAGTCTACTAAATACTTTTTGGAAAGTAGTAGTCGACATGAGATGACTTGTTTCTTACCTTTAAGATTCATGGTGTTTATTATTTTGTATGACAAGACAATGAAATGGGATGCTTTGAAATCTACATTTGTTGTTGATAAAGCAATTTCATTGGATAACTTTTTTTGTAATAGTTTGAATAGAGTCATAAAAGATGAAACATCATTTTCTTTGGAAATATTTGTGTCCGCATGCTTTATGCATGATCATTCCAATGTAAGGACCAAATATTATCCTATTTGAATGATAATGGTAGTGTTTTTCTCTTCAAGTAGAGATTGTAAAATCTACTTGTTTTCCACCAAAGAATTTGTCAATGGTGGAAATGTGATCTTTCAAGAGTGGAAGATCTGTAAACTTGAAGAAGCACCTTTGGATCAACACTTTATTCAGTTCATTGATGGTTTGGACTCAAGTCAAGTGGAGGAGCAAGCTCATGACCCGAGGACTCCAAGAAGAATCTCGAGTATCAAGATGGAGCCATATAGGCTCAATCATATGGATCAAACAAGGCAAACAGTCTTTGGCGACACTATGTATGCACTTAATAGTTTTATTGATGTATTTTCAAGTGCACAAAATGCCTTGGAATCCATGGCTTGGCATGATGTATAGTTTTTGAAGTGTGCTACATGTATATAGACACATTTGTGGAACATCTTGTAAGGGATCCTTTAAGAGGTGGTGAAAGATCCTTCATGGACATCATTCTCTATTGGAGTCTCAAAAGTTCCTAAGTTTGTAGCTGGATATTTTAGACACTTCTAAAAGCATTCATTCATCTAGCAAGAGAGTTGTTGATAGATCAAGGTAAATTTGAGGAGTGTGAAGAATTGCCAAAAATTGGCAAATCTAGCTTGATCAAAAACCATGTAGAACTTTGTAAATATTGTGTATAATTGGGTTCCACACATGTAATTCCAAGATGCCACATGGAAACCCACTCCTAATATAGGTTAGGTCAAGTCAAGAGAGTTAATCATGTCTATTTGGTGGTCATCCCTACTTTATAGGACCTACACATAAGTTTAAGGTGAAAATTTGACCAACTAGCTATCTACCAAGCATGAATCTAGGAAATAGACTAGGGTTTCATTTTAGGTCAAGGAGACTGAGTTAACTTCCTTATTACATGCTGGAAATCCACCTAACTTCAAGAAGGAAGTCAAATTTGCTATGTATTCCCTCTCTCCATAGTGAGAAGATAGAAAATTTTTGGAGCTCAAGCAATCTCAAGCTAGTTCACTATGTACATTGAGTTTTTGTGATCCAAATGAAACCAAATCAATTTCTACTTGTTTCCCAGGTTGAAGGCCATACTACAACCTGTAGTACATACGTTTGGGCTCGGATTTCAATGTTGATCAATGCTTTTGATTGTTAATGCTTGTTGTTTGTCAAATTGCCAATCTAGATCAACTTTTGTGTATCTAGTTTTTTGATAGATTGTTAAGCAAGGCATCCAATCACTCTTGTGGATCTTTTGTAGATCCATTTATGGTCCTAAAGTACAGTACTTTCACACCATTTAAGGGTGTCTGACATTATATTACTGATAGATCTAATTTGTATGCCGACTCGGCCATGATTTTATTTTCGTTGTCGTAAAATTTATTGGAGAGACACTGGCCTTTGTTTTTGCTCGTTGGCTGGTCTGCAATCTCGTTGACCTTCTGATATTGGCTTTCCTGGTGAATCTGAATTTTGGAATTCCTTTTGGTTGTTCATCAACATTCCTTGGCATAGTTCGATGGCATGATAACACTATTAGAAGAATCTTTATCAGAATCATCTGTTAGAAGAACCTTCACCAGAATCTTCTAATAGTGCATCAGACATAGTTAGCAACTACTCAGAAATAGTTTAGAGTACGCGGTTGCATCTGCTATTGTTTTGCGCTCATCATCATCTGACTATGTACACGTTACTTACTGAATCAGTTTATCTTCATATTGCGTTCAGTATCATGTTAGAATGTATGCTTCTCTGTAGTAACCAATAAATCTTTTTTTGATTGTTTCAGTTGATTGAATACTTCAATACCGCAATATTCTATGTATCATTTCATTCTGTAATTGTTTGGCTACGAAATCACTTTAGCGCTAATGATTTCAAAGTTAGTTGCTAAAAGATTAAACATGGCGATTGTCATTATAGCTTTGTTTGGTTATTGATAGGCGTAGTAATACACCGGAAGAAGGATCATTCTACTGCGCTCGATAATTCTTCCACTTATTGACTCTTGCTCTCTTCCATTTCTTCTTCCAATAGTACAGAATATGCTCACCCCTTTACTACTTGGTACTCCCAATTTCTTTACATCTAGTAGCAAACTCACCAGCTATTTATGAGGTTGTAACTCATTACTACTTGATACTCCTTTCTTTACATGTAACTCACCAACTATTTATGAGGCTGCGACTCCTTACTATGGAGCACCTTACAATGGTGGTGTTCCACAAATCTAAGAGTGGGAGATGATACTATCATTTTGGAAAGATAGTGGTCTCATCTCCCATCTCTATTAGATGGTTGTTAAACCACTAATGGTGGTGAGAAATATCCTCTCGCTTCTTATTTGGTATAGCTCCTTTTCTTACACATGACAACCAACTCACCAACTATTTATGAAATTGTGACTATTTACTACTTGGTATTCCTTTGTTTACACGTAACTCATCAACAATTTATGAGGCTATGGCTCCTTACTACGGAGCATCTTACAGTGGTGGTGTCTCACAAATCTAATGGTGGGAGATGAAAGCACCATTTTGGGATCTTGATACCATCATTTTGGAGAGATGGTGGTGCTTGATGGTTCAAGGCTTTGACTCCTTACTACTTGATACTACTTTATTTATGCTAACTTACCAACTATTTATGAAGTTGCCACTCCTTACTATAGAGCAGCTTATAGGGTGTGTAGATCTTGTGGTGAGCAGCCCTCCGCTTGTCAAAAGGGTTAGAACCCAAAGATAGGTTTTCTAACTATGCTTAGTTGCTAGTTTAGATGCTCATTGGAGGTCAACGCCTACTATTTTAGGAAGGTGGTATATCATGTATCATATTGGGTCTTGATTTGCCACATGCATAGCATGAAACAATAGTTAGGTAGTAGCTAATGTCTTGACATGTTACCAATGTTGATGGATATGCTGTTGGGTTTTGTCTAACATCTAAATGCTCCACACTTATAGTGGAGAATTTTAAGAATTTGATTTGTTTTTGCCGAGTCATTGAAATAGATAAGTTTAAACTAGTAGAGAAATGTACCAAGTCATAAAAAAGAGTTCATTGTGATGTTGCAAACAATTCAACAATGCTCTCTTTAAGTTTAAAAGCTCATCAGAACTTCTAGCCTAACAAGGCCCTTGTGGGGTTGCTCGGCTTATTGAAAATTACAAATCAATTGGCTTTCACTCTAGGCAATGAGGTACCATTAGCTATTTACATCAATGAATATCTAAATTCAACCATGCGTCGACAATTTTTATACCTATTTGTATGGTCAATACCAATGTTCTCTCATATCTAGGACACCCATCGATTCATGGTGTTTCTTTGTTTTCTTTGAAATGAAAAATTGTTGGTTCAAATTACATTCAAAATTCTCCTACTTAGTGGTGCTCAATAAAATTCTACAAAATAAAGCTTGGTAGTTGTAAATCTTATGGGTATTTGCTTTTAGAAGGAGACATTATACACTCCCAATAAGTAAGAATCACAGTTGAAGTGTACTTTTTGGCCTTGTGCATCTTGGTTATTCTTTAGAGAGACAATGATATATATGTATCAAGTAGTCTTCTCACTATGCACTAGTTGCAGCAAAAAATAATCGACATTGCATTTGCAAAAAATAATTGACAGTGCATTTGCATTTCTATTGACAATTATGCCTTTTGTTTATGTTGTAGCTATCAAGATTACTAAGAGATAGTATAATGATAAATACACAAACACCTTACAAATGTTGTCACATTTGTCCAAACTTATTGTGGAACAATTGCAATTCAATATAAGTTTATATTACAAACAAGTTTAACCAACACAAGAAGTTGAACAATGTTTGTTTCTTTACTCACAATTAAAGACATATATATATGATTGTTCTTTCACCAAGTCCTAGAATACCAAAATGAAGCTTGGAGGAGAAAATATAAAAACTGTCGAGAGGTGGTTTGTAAGAACCACAAAATTAAGGCAAAGAAAGATAGGTTGACATTGCGTATATAATTACTTGAAATACAACAATGTTGCTCATATTTTAGCATTTTTTTTCTATAAATGTCTATTTTAATCAAATATCCTCTAATCAAATTGTCTCTTTTGAAGATAAACCTAGTCTAGTACCATGTATATATTTTTTAGAAGAATCAACAATACCTAGTTTGATAAATAGACAGAAATATCATACACGTGTAGGAACGCCCTAATGTGTCATAATGATCTCCTAAGATTTGTGTTTGCACTTTAGATCAACTATAGATTGAGAATCAAGATCCAGTGTCAAAAACTAAGGCAAGGATGAATTTTCAACAAGTATGATATTTGTCTATTTTTTTTTTTTGCCTTTGATCGCTTTAGATTCATCGAACTTGAGAAGTAAAATAAATTTATTTTGCTTTTCTTTTGTGATATATAAAAATTTAATGATAAATTATAGCAAATGGTTCAAGTCAACAGAAAATGAGCTTTTATAACTTTTTCCATACCCCTGTTTAACATATATGTCTTTGATTCAATTTGAGATGATCTAGGAATCTAAAACTTCTCAACTGTCTTTATGATAAGTTTCGACGTTGTAGAATACACTTCTTTGCTAACATCAAACAAACCATATGCTCCTTGATCTAAAGATTAATCAATACTTGAGCTATGAAATTGAAGTTATTACACCTTTTGTGACAGATATAATTCATCAATAAGTTTTTACCAATAAGAACTAATCTTTATTCAAATCTAATTTTGTGATTGTGTTTTCTTTTGCAGGACATATAGACAATGTCTTCCATATTGGATGAAGAAATGATCGAATTTTCAGAGATGCGTCCTGAAGATTACTTTATTGATGGGTTGTGATTGTTGGAATTGTGAATATTGAGAAACTGAGAAACTAAGATTGAAACTGAGAAACTGAGATTACGAAATACTGAGAGTCTGAAAAACTGAGATTGAGAAACTGAGAAATTGAGAAACTGAGATTTTGAAAAACTGAGATTCTGAGATTTTCATTGTGAATGTTCTGAATAGTGATCATGAATATTGTCAATACTGATCGTGAACATTGTGAATACAAATCGTGAATACTGTTGTGAAATTGTGAATATTGAAAAACGTATATTATGAGATACATGAATGTTGTGAATACGTGTTTTGAATACCGATCGTGAATATTGATTTTGAATATTTTTAAATATGAAAATATTCTACAACGTAATCATAATGAATATGAACTTTCGTAAATACAAATTCTGAATGTTATAACGTGATTATTCAAAATAAAGATTGCGCTTGCTAATCTTCGTTATTTGTGGTAAAATTGTTCTATAGGTTTGAATGAAGACAATGATTATCTTCACAAATATACAAATTTGCAAGTTTTTTATTGTGTTGCAATTAGAGATTTTACAACATGCTAAAACAAAGGCGATGAGGTACTTCTAAGATTCTTCGTTCGTCGTAGTTAATATCGTTGTCTATCACACAGAATAAACAAACTGACAATTGGATCAAAATTTTAGGCTGAAGGAACATTGGTAGTGATTGGAATCAATCAAAACATAAATCCATTACATAAACTAATAAAAAATACAAATCTTATCAATTTCTTAAAACATTAATTCACATATATTTCAAACTCATTATATACACTAATTACACAAAATAATTTATCTAGGCTCTTCAACAACTCATGAGCCTAAAAGCTCAAAATATTTTTTCATCAAGACTAAAATTATTATTAAAAATTCATATAACAAATTTAGCCTTTTTAATTAGGATTTTATTTGATTCAAACTTTGGGCCATTGTTTGCAAAAGCCAACAAGTACAAGAATGGAATCCACATCTTCTTCTAAAGAACAACTTTGTACAAAACTTGTAATAAATATTATAGATCTTATCTAACATTCAAATGTAAACATTTATCACAACAATATAAACACTTTAAACAAATCCTAAATTTTTCGGATTCATGTTATTATGACATGGCAAGGCCTTTGTGATGCAATACCATGTCGTTCTTGTTTTTTTTAGCTCTTTTGAAAAGAAAATGTCACATTATTTGGAGGAGACGTTAGTTTAAACTCTCTAGTGACTCAAAACACAAGAACTCAAAATTTGAAGTTCACTCGCTTAACGAATTATGCTTAACTATACATGTAACCAATATGGTTAGGTGACTTGAGCTGAGTAGAAAAACAAAAAAGGACACTCCGATTTTCAAAAATTTGTTGAGCTTCTTTCCCCTACAAGACATACCTTAGGGCATGTTTGAAGTTTGGACTTTCTTTAGCAACATTGTGGTGTGTGAGTGCATACCTACATACCTTTTGTTGATCTTACTCTTTTGAGTATCTTGAGCTTTGCTAGATTTTTAATCCC